>CABHPQ010121050.1:0-16163 GCA_902168405.1 Peromyscus aztecus | reverse complement strand
AAAAGAAAAGGAAGGCAGAGGGAGTCACTGACTGCCAGCCACCACCAGGACAAGCAGCATGTGAAGATGCTGGTAAGCCACGAGCCATGTGGCAAGGTATAGATTTAAAGAAATGGATTGATATAAGCTATAAGGACAGTTAGCAAGAAGCCTGCCATGGCCATACAGTTTGTAAGCAATATAAGTCTCTGTGTTTATTTGGTTGGGTCTGAGCGGCTGTGGGACTGGCAGGTGAAAGAGATTTGTCCTGACCATGGGCCAGGCAGGAAAACTCAAGCTACACTCAGGACTATAAGAAAGCACTCTAAGCAAGCTAGGAGGGAACAAACCAGCAAGTAGTAGTCTTCCATGGCCTCTGCATCAGTTCCTGCCTTGAGTTCCTTCCCTGACTTCCTTCAGTGGTGGAATGTGACCTGGAAGTGGTAAGATGCAAGAAAATCTTTCCTCTCTAAGTTGCTTTTGGTTATGGTGGTCTATCACTGTAGTAGAAACCCTAAGACAGAACTACAAGTACTTTCACTTAAATGTTTATCTTCAGGTTTTTTGTTTTGTTTTGTTTTCTGAGATAGGGTTTCTCTGTGCCTTAGCTGTCCTGGAACTTGCTCTATAGACAGGCTGGCCTCGAACTCACAGAGATCTGCCTGCCTCTGCCTCATGAGTGCTGGGATTAAAGGTATGTGCCACCACGGCCTAGCTTTATCTTAAATTTTGCTTCCTGATTGTATGTATGTGACAGAGAGGGTGGGGATAGGTCTGATCATAACCAAAATTTTAAAAACGTTGATAAAGTAGTGCTTTGCTCAAAAGTGTCTTTGCTTTGCAATTAAAGCAGTTTCAGGCCTTAGATAGCCATGAAAAAGTCCACTTCCGTACTGCCCTTGGATTACCACTTGCTTTTGCCAAAGTCTCTTAGTTGGGAGTGCTAGACCTAATGATCTCTTTATATTCCACTTAGGAGCTAGAATTTGCATCTTAAGGTAGAGGGGGGAGGACTTGATTGAATTTTCCATTTTTGCAACATTGGGTTTGTTTTTAACTTAGTGTGCATCCATCACAAGGTAAGTACCTTTTTGTGTCTTTATTTTGAGCTCTTAAGGAAGCACCATCAGTGAACTAGTTAATGAATATTTAATTCATCTCTAGATAATTACCTGAGAAATAAAATGTATATTCAAGTTTTTATTTCTTTGTTGGCTGAGGTGTAAATATTATTGTTGAGATTTCCAAAACAATGCATTGTTCTCACAATATAGAATATATAGATGTTAGAGAAGTCACTATCTGGGTGATAATATTCTGTTAAGAAGAGAAGACATTCAGAGTGTATTTTAGAAAAGGTGAGTGAGAAGAAATACTCCACTTGAAATGAAATTAGGTCTGTGATTTTGGTCAGGGGTTAGGAAGAAATCAATCCAGTATCAGTCACGGACCTCTGAGAAAAGTGCCTATTACTGGTAAGTACAAAAATACAGGGACTTCCTTTCTGCAGGGCAGCAGCCTCTGCAGTCAAGTGAGCAATCACACAGTAAACATGTTATTTTTACTATATGCCACTGACTTCTCCCTCTGCACAATATTTTGGGATAGTCATCTTGGAAGGAGTCTTATGGGATAAAACATGTAGAAAACAAATAGTATTAAGGACAAAACTTAACTTATTTATATTACCCAAAAGTAAGTTGATAGACCTGACAGACAACCTGATGGTTTATTTTTCTTTAAAAATGTAAATACATTTTAGGTCTCAGAGTGTAGCTCAGTAGTACAACATCCAGCTAGCATGTGCAAAGACCTAGGTTTAATCTCTAAATTAATGGGGGAAAATAAAAAGAAAACAATTTCTTTCTTTTTAAAATGATTTATTTTTATTTTTATATGCATTAGTGTTTTGCCTGTATGTGTGTCTGTGTGAGGGTTGTTGGGTCCCCTGGAATTGGACTTACAGACAGCTGTGAGCTACCATGTGGGTGCTGGGAATTGAACCCAGGTCCTCTGGAGGAACAACCAGTTCTCTTAACTGCTGAGCCATCTCTCCAGCCCTAATTTATTCCTTTCTAATTCAAAATTCATTTTGTTTATTAAAATTTCATAGACTATTCAAATCTCCTGTTTCCTTGGTATTTTGTGAGGGCTTACCTGCTGCTACTTGATCACCTGATTTTTCACATGTATAAATAAACACATTTAATTCTGAGGAAATATTTTTAGCTTGTTTCCACAGACTAGGACTAATGATGCGTATTGAGAACAGTCAGTGGTTGGACTTTGTAAAGATAAGCTCCTTAAGCTAACTGAAACATGCCTGAAATGCAGAACAAAACAAAATGGAAAGCATTTCCATGATAAATTTTATCTAAATATTTGAGAGGGAAACACTAATTTGATTACTCCCGAAATAAGCCAATGCGGCCAGTCTGCAGAGCAGATGGGAGAGTCAGCGTGGGGCAGAATCACAATGAAGAGAACAATTTCAAGCATGAGAAGAACACGGTGGGCTGAGTTCTTTGGCTAATAGCTTGTAGTGCACTCTGAGTATACCTTTTCAGGTGGCAAGTTATGAGCTATCACATGATAAATAGGCAAGTAACTTAGTAGGCTGTGCTTTTTCGAACAGAATAAATGTGATGGAAGGAAAAGTCCTAATGGCACTTTAGAATTTAGCATTGGAGGCTAATATAGAAAAGATATGAGTATCTCTGTACATGTACAGCTGCAGTGCTTTCAAGATACCAGGATCTGATGCAAAATAGGCATCTATCTATGAGGTTTACTAGCTTAAAAATCTGTGTGTATTTTTTAAAATGCCAAGTGTTGGGAAGGACATGAAGAAAGAACTGTGTCATTCCCTGCTACTGGGAGCATAAGTTGGTATGAGTCTTTAATGACTTGTTTGCTAGTATCAAATGTAGTTCAAGTGTATTCACTAAGGCTTAGTGATTTCTCTGGTGGACATGTACCCACATGGCTGCCAAGATACTTTTACTAGCATTGTTTGGCGGAAGGAAAAAATTGGAAATTTGGAAATAAACAACAAGCAGGTAATTAGATAACTACATTACGGAAGGTGATGCAATAAAATCTGTATAGAAATAAAAGGAGATGACTTAGAGCCACACATAGTATCACCAATAAACATAATCTCATATAAAAGATATAGGATTCAAACAATATGGCAGCATTTATATAAAATTATGAAATACAAACTATGCAAATGATATTTTAATATATAACTTAGGGTAAACCAATGTGATTCAAAATAATGAAAAGAAAATCAAGGAGAGGAGAGAGAGAGAGAGAGAGAGAGAGAGAGACACTAGCACCCGAGAGTTCATGTTATTCTCTATACATTTTTATGTCAGCAATATTTTCATATGAAAAGTATTCTGCCTTCTTTTGGTACAAGGAAAGTGTAATAAAATGTCTTCTTCCATGATGATTGATGATTGAAATGGCATCAATATTACCTTTCATATGTCCCTGTGGGTTTTATTTTATTTTTTTTTGTTATTATCTTACATGTGACTGAAAATCAGACAAGAACTCTTTCTTACAGGTTTTATAAATAGCTACAAATTACTATGGACAAATATATTTACACAGTGGAAACCTACCATAAAATGAATTTTCATGGATTTATAATGAGTAAATATGCTGTGTGGAAGAAATACTTTCACTTAAGAATGTGTGAACAGAGCTGGGTGGCGCATGCCTTTAATCCTAGCACTTGGGAAGCAGAAGCAGGGAAATCTCTGTGAGTTCAGGGCCAGCCTGGTCTACAGAGCGAGTCCCAGGACAGGCTCCAAAGCTACACAGAGAAACCCTGTCTCAAAAACAAACAAACAAACAAACAAGTGTGAACAGTTGTCATCTGAGAACCTCTTAAAAGCCATGATAACTCAATACTTTTACCTTTTTTTTTCTTCATTTTGTTACATGGTTTCACTGAGCAGCCCTGACTGGTCTGGAATTCACTCCATAGACCAGGCTGGCCTCAAACTCACAAAAATCTTTCTGCCTCTGCCGCCTGAGTGCTGGGATTAAAGAATGTTCTACCATGCCTTGTAGCATGAATCTTAACAGTTCTTATTCATAAAAACAAACCTGGAGCCAGGTATTGGGATCAATGCTGGAAGATCAGAGAAGCAGAACAAGTCACAGCTTCCTCACCTCGCCAATTCCTCAGCTGATCCTGTTTCCTCAGACTGGAAGTCTCTCAGTCCTCATCCAGAATGAATCTCAGCTGAACTGCTGCTAGAAGCCTGAAAGCTTAACCAACCAAATGCTTCTAGCTCCTGGTCTTCATGCCTTATATACCTTTCTGCTATCTGCCATCACTCTCTGGGATTAAAGGTTCACTTTCTGGGATTAAAGGCATAAGTCACTATGCCAGGCTGTTTCCAATGTGGCCTTGAACTCACAGAGATCCAGATGGATTTCTGCCTCTGGAATGCTAGGTTTAAAGGCGTGTGCTACCACTGCCTAACCTCTATGTTTAATATTGTGGCTATTCTCGTCTCTGACCCCAGATAAGTTTATTAGCATGCACAATATTTTGGGGAACACAATACCACCACAATGCCTGGTTCATCCTACTTCCTTTTAAATATTTTTATTTGTGTGTGTGTGTGTGTGTGTGCCTGATTGTGAGCATATATATCACATGTGTGTGCAGTGCCCGCTGAGGCCGGAAAAGTGTAGAAAACCCTCCAGAATTAGACTTACAGATGGTTGTGAACTAGACTCACAGATGGCTGTGAACTGCCTTTGGGTGCTGGGAATCAAACGTGCTCTACAAGAGCAGCAAATACTCGGATCTGCTGAGCCATCTCTCTGGCCCTGCATTTTCCTTCTTGAAGTTTTTTGAAATTATAATTTGCAACATGTATTTAGTGCCCATTCACAGCAATAATTGAGTTTCTGGGCCCAGAAGAACTTCTGAAGAAGTGGTGGCTGTTTGGCTCAGGGGCTAGTCCTATACACAGTTAAAACAGCTATAAAAGTAAGAGTCCAAACTAAGAATGTAGTAACGTCAAGAAACTCAGTGTACACTTGCTAGATAAATAAACCAATGTTAGATATGAAATGGAAGGGAAAACCAAGACTACTAACCACACTCTTGTGCAAAATTCCCAAGTATCTAAAGTAGGAATGATATATTTGTCTTGAACACAAAAGACAATAAATATGCCAGGGACTTGACGGATGGTTAAGAACACTGGCTGCACATGGACCCCCAGTGCTGAGAGAGAGAAGTGGACACTGGCTCCTATCCATAACCCAGAAGCTATCTCCAATTGCCAACCACTCACAGAGGAAAAGTTAGTTCTCGCCAATGGAGTCTTACTGGGTATAGAAACCACACTTAAGGGTAGGCCTCGTGCCTAGCAGTAGGCCAACACAAAGTGAACTAAATGGCATTTTTTTTGTAGACTTTTTGCCCTATATTTACTTTGATTGGGCTTTTTTAAAAAACCTTACTGGTCTTTTGTTTGTATATTATGGCTTCTGATGTTACGTTTTTATGTTTTTTTTTTGTTGTTGTTTGTGTATGTGTTGTATTTGCCTGTTTTCTAAAGAGAGAGGGGAAAAAAGGCATGGAGTTTGGTGGATGGGGAGGGTACGTGAGGAGAAGAGAGGAAGCCGTGATCAGACTATACTGTATGAAAATATTTATTTTCAATAAAAAACAAACAAACAAACAAAAAAAACCCCAAAAACTGGTTACTTTTTCAGAGGACCTGGTCTTGGTTCCCAGTACCCACATGGCAGCTTACAACGGGGCATAACCCCAGTTATAGGGGATTGGTGTCCACTTCTTGCCTCCATGGCACAAGGCAAACATACAGTACACATATATGAAGGCAAAGCACTCATATACATAGAATAAAATAAGCAAATCCTAAAAAGACAATATATCTATGCAGTCATCTACATACAATAAAATAAATCTAAAAAATTAAAAAGGAGACAGATACAGAAGCCAACTTTCTTCACCCCTGTCCTCATAGGACCTAAGGATCACTAATGCTTTGGTAGTGTGAAACAAATCAGCGGAGAGGACTGCATTGCTTTCTTGATCTTCAAGCTACACGGGCCTCTCGCAGCAGTGCTGCTTCTCTTCACTAGGCAGCTCTGTCATTATTATATCTTATGCTTATGGATTCAGTTTTCTTTGCAACTTTATTCTTCTTAGAATATGTACCCAAATGAGCTAATAATGAAATTTAGCATCTCAGACAAGCTGTTGTTCTTGGACACAAGGATATTTCAGCCAGCGGGTCTCCTCTATGTTTTCATGTCTATGCTCTCGTCCGTATTCTCTGTTTTCAGCCCTAGATGATAAAGATTAGGAGTAGAACCCCTGGGGCTGGAAATGATGGCCCAGTGGTTAAGAGCATGGTTGTTCTTCTAGAGGACCTGGATTCAGTTCCCAGAACCACATGGTGCCTCGCCTCACAGCCATATTTAACTCTAGTTCCAGTGCATCTGACACCTTCTTGTGGCCTTCAAAGAAGTCTGCCATGCACTGTATACACATGGTACATAAACATACATGCAATTAAAGCATCTATATACATAAAAGACAAATTTTTAGCCCAGCTGGTCTTGAACTTGTGGTTCTCCTGCCTCTGCCTCCTTCAGCAAATCCTGCTGGCATGTGCCACCACAACTGGCTTCTTTAAGCCTTCAATAAATTGTTAAATCTTTAGAACCTCTGCTTCCTTGGTTTATACAGTGTAAAATTTGAGGAACAAACAATGCTATGGTATGGGGGATCTGATGCCCTCTTCTGTCCTCCATAGGCATTAGGCATACATGTGGCATACATACACAGTGTAGGCAAAACACACAAGAAACCAAAATAAATAAAATAAAAAGGAACACTTCAGACAAAAATCAGTTGAACACTATTTATCTGAGCAAAGAACAAACTGCAGAATGGGCTCTTGCTCAGACCCAGCATGATTTATCTGAGAGCTCTGCAGCAGTGTGAGCAGTGAGCCTTGACAACTGAAACAAAGGAACACAGCAGAACTCCTTCCTTAGTTAAATGGTAGTGGATGGTTCTGATTCGTGATGTCTCTGGTTCCTTCCACTGTTCACACTGGACTTTAGTGTACTAAGGAAGAAACCTTAGTCTAGTAGCCTCCCAAGTATTTTTTAAACAATATTTTTTTATTAATTCTTTGAGAATTTTATACAATGTATTTGTATGAAGATCTTGGGGGGAGAGGCTAGAAGATACAGGTGGTGAAGGATGAGAGGAGGGGTTCCATCTACACAGCCCTGGGGAAGCCATCATCCCTGCTGGGTGCAGACCCTCCCCCCTAGTGTGGCTGCTTAAGATCACCTAAGCTCCTGCTCATTACCCTCCTCCCCCCCACACACTCACTGCTTTGTAAGTCTCACAAATTCATTGGTTCCTCTGAGTGAACTTTTGTTTCCAAACTTACTTGTTGTTGGGACCTTGGGAGGAGGAGTAGGCATTCTCTCTCTTTCCCAGGGAGGAATTTTAGTAGCAAACCTCTTAAAAATGCATGTTTATTTTTGTAATAAAGTTCAATAAGAAAATATTTTTATGTACAGAGGGATGTTTATTAAAACTTGTACTATGTGTGGGTCTTTTTTTTTTTTTTTTTTTTTTGCTTTTTTTGAGGCAGGGTTTTTTTGTTTAACAGCCCTGGCTGTCCTGGAACTCTGTAGACCAGGCTGGCCTTGAATCAGAGAGATCCACCTGCCTCTGCCTCCCGAGTGCTGGGATTAAAGGCATGTGCTACCACTGCCCAGTGGGTCTTTTTTTTTTTTAATCTTAATGATCTCAGCAAGCAAACCATGTCATAGGTACAGAGTTGCAATCACTCTAAAAGTTTAAGATTGATAGTAAGTTGGTAAGATTTTAGAGATTGGGAACTTCAAGTTTCACATTGCACTGAAGCAGTTCTAATTCTTTAAAATTACATTTATTTGTGTACAAGTGTCTTCATGCCATGGTGTGTGTGGAGGTCAAAATTGTGGGGATTGGTTCTCTACTTCCACCATCTTGGTTCTGGGGATGGAATTAAGGTGGTCAAGCTGGGTAGCAGTCTTTGGAATCAGGAATTTCCCTGGTTTTGTACACTTACCACTCACCCAAAAGGGTTGCTCTTGGACTAGAGTGAGATGATCTGGCTAGATCAAAAGAGCTTTGCCATGTTCTGTGGGGTGTGGAGAAAACACCTTGACCCCATTTCAGTAACTCGTTTCTTTGTGAATTTACTATTCTTACCTTTATTAGAAGTTGTGATTAACTAAAACATCTGAAGGACAGGCTGAAAACAGTCTGCTTGAAACTGTGGGAGGAAAGGAGGAGACAGATCTATGGATAGAGAATGGTTGGAAAGAATGTGTTCCCAGTGTTCCCACAGTCTTATTTTTTTTTCCTGCTACAAATCCTTCAGCAGCCTCTGTGGTTTACAGAGCACTCTTGATGTTTGTGGTCATAAGTAAGATTTCTAGATGGCATAAGTCTCACATTGGTAAAAGCACCCTGATTTCTGATTTGCTTTCCCCAGACAGGCCTGTCAGCAGCTGTGGTTTTTCCCTGGCTTGCATAGCTGTGCCGCCACATTGTTAGATTCCTGGTTCCTGTGGCCTCTTTGAGCTATCCAACAACTTCTGCAGTAGCCTGCAGTCTCCTAGTGTGGCACGTGTCTTCTTCCCCAGCATGATTGCAAAGAATAAAGTGCTATAGTGCTGGGTTGTTGTGTGCCAGATGACGCCGAGCAACATACTCTACAAGTCAAATGTCACATCTGGAAGGCAAAGTGCTCACAGTTGGGATAAAAGCCAGCCACTAGTACTGAGCGTTCATATTCATGTGTTTACTGAATACCTGCTATGAGCCAGGGACTGCAGCTCCAGTTTATCTGACTGCTGCTCTGCCTTCCAGGCTACCTACTGCTCCTGATTTTATCACTTGTTTTCCCACTCAGAATATCATTAGTAAGAATGCCAGGCAGCTTTTACTCCCAGACTTCCTGAATAGATTTCCATCAACGCAGATAGCCCTGGCTGCCGTACAAATACAGATAGTAGCAGGAGTGTACTCTAGCTGAAAGTGCTGTGTTTCACAATGCAAGATCGGAGATCTGAACTCTCTTCTAGGCTCTGCCATTGTGTTACTTGGGCCTGGCCTTCTCTTGACCTCAGTATCCTCATCTGTACAAGTGCAGTGGATTGGATGATATTTAGTGGACCTTGCATTTTTGATACTTTTAGGATGAAAATATGTAGAATTTATAAGGAAGCAGTTTGTAAATGGTTGTGTTTAGAAGAGTACCCTTTCTTTTTCCTTTGGCGAAGAAAATCAGACTATATTTGGTTCTTGACACCATAAAGTAACTAATATTTCAAAGAACTGAAAGCAATCAGATTTAAACAGCAAGGTAAAATGTGTGCATGATATTAACACACTTTTCTTCACTCAGCAAGAGTTCTATTTTAATCTGTCACTTCCAATATTATACTAGCATGTTTCAGCCCACTTAAGTAGCTACAACAATTTGGAATGCATTAATGACTCTTATCTAGTGACTGCAAGTGCCCTAGGCAGAATCCAGTGAGGCCTTGCCTCTGAGACTGATAGCCCGTAGGTGCACTTAAAGGCCCACATGTTTAGTATTGGCAACATGTTGCAGATGGCTCAGAATGGATTCAGTCATTTTTGAATTTATGGGAGAAAGGGTAATTATGGCTCAGAGGTTCAGAAGCTTAGAAGCTTCTCCCTGTGCCACACAGAGGGCCAATGGCTTGAGGTGTGAGGCTAGTTCACCATTGTTGCTTTTGTAAGGGGTGGTCTCCATGACAACATGATCAGTGACTCTTTTCCCAACTGAGCACTGGGGTCATAGAGCCTTAGTTATTCAAATTTGAAGTAACATGCTTCATGCATGAGCTAGCATTCTCCTCAAATGTAAAATTGACACTTAGAGTGGCTCCTCATCTCTCTTCTTCTCCTTTAGCCAATGATAACAGAACTGATTAATCTAAGTATGGTCCCCTTTCCCGATGCTCAATGCATGACTAATTGCTATTCTGGAATAAACATGAACTCCAATTCACCTAACATTTAAAAAAAATCATTTATCTTCATTCACGTGTATGTGTGTGTGCTTGTCTGTAGAGTATCACATGTGTGCAGTGCCCATGGAGGCCAGAAAGGGGCATCAAATCTCCTGGAGCTGGAGTTACTAATTAATGGTAGTGAGCCTCTTGATGTGGAGCTGGTAATTGAACCTGGGTTACTTACAAGAAGCAAGTGCTACAGCAAATGCTCTTAACCACTGAGCCATCTCTCTAGCTGCAGCTAATGTTTATTGAGCAACTACTGTGTCCTAGTGTAGTATGTACACTGATGATAATTTACATACTTAAAAATTTTTTTCAAATGCCAACACGCTTATTTCAAAATTTAATCAGCATTATTGGTAATGTTATTCAGGGAACTCTACTTGAATATTTGTTGAATGAAGGAATGAAGAACAAAGAAACACTTAGAGAAATTTGGAAAGATGTTTATTGATACTTTTTACAAGACAAAAAAGAGTAAGTAGTGGAACTTTAGTAAAATCAGCAGTAGTGAAGTAGGGTTTGTTTGATGGGGGCAGGTGACAGTGCCAAGGGGTTCAAGTCATGCTTTTGTCATTTGTCCCCTTTATGCATCATTGAGTACTCAATATCAAACAAGTTTATACAGAGATCCATAATATGAATTAAAATACAAGTTCATTAAGTCCCAGATGAGAAACATGTTGGACAGTCAGTTACCCTCTAGAAAATTCAATATAGCAAGATTAAGTATAATAACAAAGCTCATTGGTGAGCTGAAAACCAGAAATGGGCAATTCAGTTGGCCATTTGCAATGCTTCCGTCCTTGAGCCCGCTGTAGGAGACATGACACTTACGCTGGCTGTCTTGTTTAGGCAAGTTGTCTTGTTGATTGGCGCTGGAGAAGGCTGAACACACGCTGTTAAAAGAGTCCTTGAGAACTCAGCTAGGTCTAGGTTAAAAACTGACTAAAGCATTGTTTTAGATCAATTTTGTATGTTTTCTCAACTCCCTTGTTCAGTAATTTCATGTTAATAGCTTTAAATCTACCAATATAGCCTCATAGAGATGAGTAGTTGTTACAAATAAGGTTCTGAGTTGTTTTTAAGAGCCCTTGCTTAAATATTTACCAATATGCTACTATACACAGTGAACTTACATAGCTAAATTCATCATTTACTTTTTTTCTTTTTCTTTCTTATTCTTTTTCTTCAAGACAGGGTTTCTCTATGTAGCCCTGGCTGTCCTAGAACTCACTCTATAGACCAGGCTGGCCTCGAACTCAGAGATTCACCTGCCTCTGCCTCCTAAGTGCTGGGATTAAAGGCATTCACTACTCTGTCTGGCTCATCATTAACTTTCTATTACCATGATTTCTTTCAGATAGGAGGCAATGCATTTCGATCAATGCCATTGTTTTTATACTTGCAATGACATGTGGGTTTGCCTTCTTGGAACCATCCCTAGTCAGACCTCCATGATCACTGATTACAAATTCTTCGGGAACTATCCGGAGTGGTGCATTGAAGGGGGAATTCCCCTTATGATTGTAGGTAGTGCACCTTATCCCTATGTTGTTCAAAGTAAGTTTGAGACCAAACTGAAAGCAAATATGGGTTTGCTGGGTGTATATATGTGTATGACATTTAAAAAGAATCCTCTTCCTCGTCCAATGGCTAGGGAGAGGAAGAGTGGGAGTGAGGCGGGGATCACTGATTTAGGGATTGAGAGTTTGAAAAGAGATAGGATTCAGGAAAAAAACAGGAGAGGAAGTAATGCTTTTGATGAGTTTTAACCTATCAGCGGCTCCTGTGTGCCTCTGGCCTTAAATGGGCTAAAGATTCTGGTAGAAAACCAATAAATTTGAGAGAGGCAAGGAAGATCTAAAACATGGATTGCAGCTAAGAAGGGAGAACCAGGTAAGTCACTACAGTTGAGGACCGTCCTTCCTGATGGGCACCATGGAAAACTTTCCTTTTTAATTTTGCCAAGGGCTGCACTTATGGAAACAGTAAAATCTCTTACCAAACTAGTTCTCTAGTGATTATATCTGCTAACCTACTTGATCTAGTAAATATAGATCCTAGACGGGATCCTCCTCTGCACAGGGAAAAATCAGTATTTATAGAACTTATATATTCAAATTTAACAAGAGGTGGAAAGTGACTAGTTAGTAAAGGGCTTGGTCTATTTTTAATCCTAGTGAATAGCCTTCAAAAATAGGTTTTTCATTAAGTTAGCTTTGTTTTTTCCTTAATCCAGTTGACGTACCGGGAAACCTTAGTATATATTCCATATTTGCCTTTTATTGCACACTCTTCACCCCAGCTAATAATGCCAGTTAAGAAACTGGTCCCTTCCACTTCAGTAACATGGGGTCCCCCACTATCTCCTTCACAAGAATCTTTGCCTCCCTCACGGTAACCAGCACAGAACATGTTGTTATAGATGCTGAATGTTGTGGACCGAAGGCACGTGGCTCGGTCAACTAGTGGAACTCTAAGGTATTGAAGAATGGAAGCCTGTCTGCCTTTGTTGAAGACTTTCCCCCAGCCACTTACATAGCCAGACCCAAACTTGAGGAAGATGTTTGTATATTCCCTATTGGCAACACAGATAGGGGTTACGTAGCTGTTTAGTATTAAAGGTTTATCCAGCTCCAGCAAGGCAATGTCATGGCTGTACTTATTAATGGTTGCGTTGTAGTGGTGATGAGGAATAGTTCGAATCACATTTCGCCTTTGCTCCGTGTCTTCCTTTTCATCAATGTTATATTCACCTGTTGAAAAAAAAATCTTGTAATTTATTGTCTTTTGCATAAACACATTTCCCATGGGTATACAGTCTACTTGGGTTCACTGATCACTAGCAACCAACTCTCAGTGATCTAATACAGTGGGTGGGGAAATTGATGCATCAAAAATAATACCATGCTGAGAGTGCTTTATGGGTTCAGAAAAAGAATTCTGGGGCTTGGAAGCTGGAATAAGTTAGAATTTGAAATTATGGCCCCTCTACCATTAGCCCAATTTATTCAGTAACAATCTTATTGGACCTTTGTACAATACATAAGTCCATCATACACTGATGTTGCCAATTATTATCTATTTTGTTTACTTACCTGCAACAACCTCAATTTTTTCACCAGGTTTGAGACAGTGGGCAGCAGTTACAACCCATTTTTCATTAATGATGGCACCGCCACAGAATGCCTCAGTTTCACCATTTAAAATGACCTGTGGAAATGAAATTAAGAATCTCACTGCATACAATATTTGATCCAGAGAAAAATGAATCCATATGCTGTTTGTGGGAGTAGGTAAAAGTTGGCTTCTAGGTGCTGGCAGAAATGGAGGATTTCTGGAAAGTGTCAGCTCTGCAGATGAATTAGTGTTTCTGGTGCACAAACCAAAGTGCTGTTTCTATAATGATCTTGAAGCAAATGCAGAATGAGAGATAGTATGGTAGGGATAGTGCTTCAGGTGAGGCAAATCTGAGGAGTGGGTTTTTTGTGTGTCCTTGAGTTCCTTTTCCCATGTTATCTAGAGTCTGCTGGCATAAGTTTTTCAAGGAGATACAGTGAATATGGGATGAAATACTAACTCTCCAGGATGAATAATTAAATTACTATTGAGTCTCTTGCCTTGTATGAGGACATCTCTTTTCTATAGGTCACTTGAAAGAGAAAAATGACTAGTTTTCTCAGGAGTTGTTTCAAGCCTCCCAAATGAGAATATTATGAAATGAGGCCTAAGGACTCTACATGTTTTTCTAGTCACCTATGTGCTGATCACCAGCAGGACTCGCACATTCCTTCCATCTCCCCTAATCATAACGAGCTTGCTCTGGCTAGAAATGCAGGCTGTCCTTGTTCTAAACCGGCCGCTTTGCTGTACTTGATTTTTAGACAACGTGGACAGAAGTGTCTGGAGTGCTGCATTAAACATGGACATTAGCAGATAAGAGGCTAATCCATTTTCTCTTGTCCATATTCACATCATAATCAAAGAGGACCATCAATGTTCTTTACCCAATCAACATCTAAATCAATTTAGAGAATTTCAGTTCCAATGTAAACAAAGGCCTTCTTGATCCACATTTTCAAGGATAAAGCTGAGAAGCGTGGACACTAGAGGGCGCACTCAGCATTCAGTAAACTTTGCAGGAGCCCACGAGCCTCTGTAAACTGATGCCCTTTGCCTAAGCCATAAGTAGCCCTTCAGCTAAACCTGTTCCTAAACGTGACAAAGAGGGATGTTGGTCCCTTTGCATGTGGGGTAGAGGTGGTCCTTTTGAAGGACTTGTTCTGGGCCTGAATTCAACTTACTGATCACCTGCTGAGTTCTGGACACTGAAGCACTAGCTTTGTATCTAAGGTCCTGATGGGCTCATCCAATTATTACAGCCCTTTCACCCTCTTTCCCACTCTCAGGCTTTCTGGCTCTTTCTAGCTATTGTTTTATATTTTGAAAAATTCAAAAATACAGAAAAACATAATAATGATATAATAAACACCAGCATTTCTACCATCCAGATTTAACAATCTTCCTAATTTTATACATTTATTGAGTGCATTTATTTGGGGCTAATGCCTGTATTGTTTATACATGTTTGTAACTCAAGACACAATACATTATGGAATATTACTCTTTCCATTCTCAATGAACAAACTAAGGTTTAAAGATACGTAGCCACTCATGCTACTGAGATGGCACAGTAGGTAAAAGTACTTGTCACCAAGCCTAGTGACCTTCGTTCAATCCCTGGGACCCATGTGATAGAAAGAAAGAACGGATTCCTGCAAGTTGTTCTTTGATCTCCACATGTGACCTGTGGCATATGTGTCTCACCCCACCCCAGTCTGCCTGGCCCCAGTGTTTATGTTTCTGAGCATTCAGAATCTCTTAGAGGTGGTCTGAGAACCAAACGTGGTAGAAAAATCTCGGTTTCTGGTAAAAACAGATTTGGGGGCTCATAGAGACTTAATGAAAATATTTTGTGGGTAGGACTGGAGAAGTGGAATATTCTTACAGTTACCTTTGAAAACTGTTACATAGCTAGTGAATCTGGATTCTCAAGGCTTGGTAATCCTTGTGGTTTAAAAATGTGGCACATATACACAATGGAGTACTACTCAGCAGAGAAAAAACAATGACATCATGAGGATTGCAGGCAAATGGATGGAACTAGAAAAAATCATCCTGAGTGAGGTAACTCAGAAGGACAAACATGCCATGTACTCACTCATCAGTGATTCTAGATGTAAAGCAAAGGATAACCAGACTGCAACCCACAGCTCCAGGGAGGCTCCCTAGTAAGGAGGACCCTAGGAAGGACACATGGATTGCCCAGTGATGGAGAAATGGATGAGATCTACATGAGCAAATTGGGGTGAGGGAGGCTAATTGAGGGCAAGGGATGGGGGATGAGAGCTTAGGGGAGTGGGAGGTTCAAACTGGAACAGGAACAGACTGGGAGAACAAGGAAGGCGATACCATGATAAATAAAGACATCATGGGAATAGAGAGAAGCAGAGTGATAGGGAAGTTCCCAGGAATCCACAAAGATGACCCCACTTTAGACCACTGGCAATAATGGAGAGGGTGCCTGAACTGGCCTACTTTGGTGATCAGATGACTGAATACCCTAACTGCCATCATAGAGCCCTCATCCAGTGACTGATGGAAGCAGATGGCAGAGATCCATGGCCCGGTGTCAGGCCGAACTCCAGGAGTTCAATCGATGAGAGAGGAGGGATTCTATGAGCAAGGGACATTGAGATCATGATGGGAAAAAATACACTAACAACCACCAAACCAGTGGAAACACATGAACTGTGGACCAATAGCTGAGGAGCCCCCATGGTTCTGCACTAGACCCTCTGGATAAGCAACACAGTTGTTTAGCTTGAACTGTTTAGGGGGTCTCCAGGCAGGCAGTGGGATTGGGACCCATCCCTGGTGCATGAGCTGACTTTTTGGAGCCCAGTGCCTATGGTGAGACACTTTGCACAGCCTTGGTGCAGGGAGGAGGGGCTTGGACCTACCTCAACTGAATGTACCAGGCTCTGCTGACT
>CABHPQ010121049.1:66950-85656 GCA_902168405.1 Peromyscus aztecus | reverse complement strand
TACCAGCAGGATGTAACCCAAAGGGTACTCAGAGAAATGAAATCTGGCAGATGGACGTGTTTCATTTTGCAGAATTTGAAAAATTGAAATATGTACACCATACCTTTGATACCTATTCAGTTTTTCAATGGGCAACTGCTCTGAGTTCCAAAAAGACTGATTCTGTAAGTACGTATTTGCTAGAAGTTATGACCATCATTGTTATACCTGTACAAATGAAAACTGACAATGCTCCAGCATATGTTTCTGTTAAAATGAAACAGTTTTTTGCTTATTACAATATAAAGCACATTACAGGTTTATTACACAATCCTACAGGGCAGAATCTGCTATCAAGAATCTTCTTTGATTAGTCTTCTACCTTGTTTCAGGCAGCATGGTCTCTAACTTAAACTCACAGCACCACATATACAGTACAGCTGATCTGACCAGCCAGTCTGCTCTGGAGATCCCTTGTTTATGTGTTCTGATGCTAGAATTAGAAATGTACATGAGTATTTTGCTCCCTTTGTTTGGGCAGCAAGTGAATTAACTGCTCAGTCAATGCCATTTTAAGCCTAAATAAACTGTAACCTTCATTATATTTTTGTCAGGCTGCCGGAAAGCAGGTGTGCATATTCCATTTATTTCTATCTAAAGAATTATTCCAAAATTTAGTGTTTTAAAACATTATTTTAGTTGTTCCCTGTTTTGAGAGTTTAGGACTCAAGAAAGGTTTAATTAATAGCACATCTGGTCACATGACTTCAATTTGCAAGGCTTATTATAGGGTGGGTCAGTTATTTGCGTGCTTAATTCCTTAAGGGTCCTTAACTCTTACTCCACCTCTTGTAAATTTCATTTTGCATGGCCTTTTCATGCAATCTAGTCTTAATGATGTAACAGCCTCAAAACATTTTTACTCATTGCCTGATGAATGATTTTCCCTAGAGTAAGATTTCAAGAGGGTTAAATGGATACTGTTCCTTTATAAATGCCTTACTTAGATCTTGGCACAGTGTGACATTAAGGACTTTCTATTGCTCAAAGCAGTCCACAGTTTACTCAGATTCAAAGAAGGTGATCTTGAACATAGTTTTCAATGACAGAAGACTAAAGAATCTGTAGCCATTTTTGATCTGCCACAGAATCACATAACTTTATGAATACATTTTAAAGCATTATCATTTGTTGAGTCATTAGTGAAGCACTGACATATAAAATGTAATATTTTAGGATTATTTATTAATTAAAAATTTATATTAGATGTCATATTTTATTTCACAAATCCTGAAAGTCTTCTTTGGATTTGATTTCCTTCAGATGTTTTTTATTTTATTCAAATTATATATATATATATATACAAACTTTTCTTGAATGAAATGAAGGTATATAAAACCATTTTCAATTATGTTCTTAATAGTGGCTCTCAATTACATAAAATAAAACACAACAGAAATAAAAATGTAAACTCATTGGAACAGGAAAACTTGTGAAAGCAAGAGAAATTTTTTAGTTAAAATAGAGTTTCCAAACACATATGTCTATCATGGTCTACTTATTTAAAATAATTATTTTACTCTGTAGCACAGAGTTTTTATTGTCCTTGTTTGTTTTTGAGACAGAGTTTCTCTGTGTTGCCCTTGCTGTCCTGAAACTCACTCTGTAGACCAGGCTGTCTTCGAACTCACAGAGATCTACCTGCCTCTGCCTCCCAAGTGCTGGGATTAAAGGCATGTACCACCACCACCCAGAAATAGCACAGAATCTTTAATTAATTTTATTAATATAAAAGTTGCTGAGCCACCTAAGTTATTTTTTATATATTACATCTATTTCCAGTGGAGTCAGAAAGTGTTTCATGAGTTTCTTGCTAATAAGAATTACATTAAGTATAACAATTTATTTTTCCAGCTTTCTGAATTATACAATGATATTAGCCTATATGCTCAATGGCACTAGTGTCTATAGGTGACAAAGAGATGTCAGCATCCTAGATTTTGAAGTGAAGGATGTCAAATTTTCATCCTGTTGGGTTCCTACTTTGGAAATTAACCCAAGTGATATTTGGCCTATGACAATCATCTGATCAATATAAAAAGGGATGATCATTTCCTAACTTTGGTCACATCCTTTTGTATCCAGAAACGGATCATGGAAGTTTCATGACTATGATGTTAATGGCATTTGTGCACATCCAAAAACAAGAGAACAAACAACTTGACACTTCACTTAATTAGCTGTAATGAGCAAGAAAATTTTCTGATATGGAATTGAATTTTGCTATGAAGGAATGGAAAAGGGAAAGGTAGCACCAGACATAGGGGAGCTAATTTATGAAATAGTATTTGTTTTAGTGGGGCTTTTCTGTGAAAAAAAATGTTTTCCTTTTCTGTGAGAATGTCACAGTTCAAGAACAGAGTTGAATTATTTTACTCCAAGGTTACTTCTTAAACTTTGCATAATAAAGCAGTCAGCAAAAGGAGTATGAACATCACCACATTGTCCTTTGTGAGATCAGGATGTTGACAGCAGTGTGAAATCAAAGAAAATCAATCTAGGTAGCAGTCAATACTCAATGTAGTCGTGATAGGGAGGAAAATTATTTCTCAAAAATCCCCTCATCATTAACCCTTGTGAATTTATTAGGCTACATAGAGAAAGAAAGTTTGTAAATGTGACTAAGTTAAGGATCCTGAAACAGGGAGACAGCCCTGAGTTCTCTGGGATATCTCAGATATGTGTTCACATGAGCCATGGGAACAAAAAATAAAAATCAGAAGAGGATCTTGTGTGAGAGTAGATGCCTAAGAAATTTAGTGGAGTTATCTGCCTGGAACTCCAAAGATGTACTTGAGGGTAATTTATTTCAAATTTGATAACTTATTATTGGACCCCAGGGCTGAGAAGCAGGACCTAAATTAATATAGCAACTGCAGAGTCTAATTTGTCCAGAAAGAACAGAATTTCCCTCACAATTCCAGTTTTTGATGCCTTTTCTACGGAGTCAGGTGAGTGTATTCTACAAAAGGACTTACAGGTAATATGTAAAATTGGTAGCAGCTTAAGTTCCCTTCACCTGGGGAATGGCAAAGAGTGAAATGTTTATGTTCCAGAATATTATGACACAGTTATCAGGAAGAAGATAGATCTGATTAGCTGGGTTTGTGAATGTCTCTAAGAAGTGCTGTTTAATGAAGGAGAGAGGATGAAAAAAATTATGTATGGAACATGAAATCATTTTTATAAAAATACAAATTTTATACATATTATAAAATGAAAATTTGATGCCATGCCATACTTCCAACATTACTAAACAATTCTTTATCAAAACAGATAATTGTGATGAAGATGTTGGTAATAATATCACCATCCTCAGTGACTTCCATCCTCAGACAAATGAAATCTTGAATACTTTCTATAAATATGCCCCACCTAGCAGAGATGATGCTTTCTTCCACTAAAATCTGAAGACATGCTTTTCAGATTTTGTGAACAGCACAGTCTTTTGAGGACTTTGATGTTTTGCACAATGATTAAGCTCATATAAACTGAGCATCCTTGATAATCCTTATTTTTTTCTGTTTAAATATAACTTGCTTTTTTTCTGTGCAAATCATGTATCTGGCTTCCTTGCATTCATTGAATATAACCTTTCTCTTTCCTTTCCTAAACAGACTATGTGTCTGGTTCTTCCCTTGACATTCAATGAGCATGCTGATAAGTGAATAAAATATCAAACTAAAGTAATAACAATGTGGTTGTCATATGGGATATTAGTCTTTCTGCAATATTTTCTTTTTACTTTCTGGTTTATTCCATTTTATCCTCACAAAATATATCCGGATTAAGTTTCCCCTCCCTCTATTCCTCCTAGCTCCTCCCTACCTCCCCTCCCAACCAGATCCATGCCCTTTCTGTCTTTCATTTGAAAACAAACAGGCTTCTATGGGATAAACATAAAATAAGACAAAGCAAAGATTTATACACCAGAACAAGACAAAACAAACAAGGAAGTAAAAGAGCCCAAAAAAAGTAACATGAAACAGATACAGATGCAGAGATCCACTCATGTGCATGCACAGGAATCACATAAAAACACTAAAATGGAAGCCATACTATTAAAAGACTTATGGGGTAAAAAGAGAAGAAAATATAAATAAAATAATATAAAAATAAAAAAATGATAAAATTAAAAAAGAGCCCTGACATGACTTTATGAGACAAGGAACCTCCAACAATGCCATTTAGTTCTTTTTCTCTTCTACCTCTGGGTGTGTGTGTGTGTGTGTGTGTGTGTGTGTGTGTGTGTGTGTGTGTGTGTGTGTGTTTCCATATGAAGTTGAAAACTGTGCTTTCCAGGCTGAGGTCCATGGGTTGTGCTATTGCTGGGGACCATATTGGTGTCCTTGGCTCATGTTGTCTGTGAGTCATGTTGATTTCCTTGGCCTGTGCTGCTGCTGAGGGCTGTGATGGTATCCATGGCCCGTGCTGATGTTGATGTACAGCCACTGGAAATCATGCTGAAGTCCATGGGGATTGCTGAATCCAGAGACCCTGTCAATGTTTGTGGTCCATGCTGTCACCAGAAACCAATTGGAAGTTCATGATAAGTGCTCCCACTGACTTTAAAGGAAATGAAGCTACTTTTGCAGGGGTATCAATGACTGCAAACTCACAGTTGAGAGAGACATAGATGGTTTCTGTGATAACTCCTACCCCCTCCCCAAAGTAGCAGCATAGACAAGAAACCATTGAAGAGAATTCTTAAAAATTGTGCTAAGGATGTTGAAGTGTAGCTCTCCACAACTGAGGGCTTCTGGTGGGGGTGTGGGTGGGCAAGGACTCAGTTCTCTTTAAGGGGCAGACTACTGGGAGTTTGACTATGCTCCAGTGAGTACACGGGCAACACAAATTGGACTTGTGTGTGTGTTTTTTCTTCTACCTTTTTTTGTGGGGGAGGTCATAAGTGTGGGGCAGAGGGTTCCTGGGAAAAACAATAGAGCTGGCCCTGGTGGTGTGGGTGCAGGTGAGCCTGCCGAAGGGTATGAGAGGAGAACTGATCCTGCTCCTTGTTGCCTGCTGCATTAGGTGAGCTAGCCAAGGCAATGCCAGAGAGCTTGCCCAGGTGGTGACATGGTGGGAAAGCTGACAGCCTGACCAATCCTGCTACCACCCAGGCCCAGAACCAGGGCTGTGATTTAGCCCACCTCAAGATCCTTTTCATCTATGAACTGCTGGAGCATGTGAAGGGACCAGACCTTGCAGATCCAAAGCTGCAGCATCTCTATGACACAAGACAACAAACAACCGGATATCCAAAAGGAGTCCCAGTGAGGGCCCAGTATCTATAGTGTGATAGAAGCCAGAGGCCTCAAATCAGACCAATGACACACTGCAATGAACACTCACAAGTAAAGACGTATGAACTAAAAGGTATACTGTGTGACTTGCTGTGTCACACTAAAGTTTCTCTGTCAAGATTTTTGTTTGTTTGTGTTTTTTCTTTTAAATTTTCTTTTTTTTGTATTTTTTTTATTTTACAATACCATTCAGTTCTACATATCAGCCACGGATTTCCCCTGTTCTCCCCCCTCCCGCCCCCTCCCCTTCCCCCCAGCCCACCCCCCATTCCCACCTCCTCCAGGGCAAAGCCTCCCCTGAGGACTGAGTTCAACCTGGTAGACTCAGTCCAGGCAGGGCCAGTTCCCTCCTCCCAGGCCTAGCCAAGCTACCCTGCATAAGACCCAGGTTTCAAACAGCCAACTCATGCAATGAGCACAGGACCCGGTCCCACTGCCTGGATGCCTCCCAAACAGATCAAGCCAATCAACTGTCTCACCCATTCAGAGGGCCTGATCCAGTTGGGGGTCCCTCAGCCATTGGTTCATAGTTCATGTGTTTCCATTCATTTGGTTATTTGTTCCTGTGCTGTATTCAACCTTGGTCTCAACAATTCTCGCTCAAATAGACCCTCCTCTTTCTCGCTAATTGGACTCCCGGAGCTCCACCCAGGGCCTAGCCGTGGATCTCTGCTTCCAGATCCCTCAGTCATTGGATGGGGTTTCTAGCACAACAATTAGGGTGTTTGACCATCCCATCACCAGAGTGGGTCAGTTCGGGCTGTCTCTCGACCATTGCCAGCAGTCAATTGTGGGGGCATCTTTGTGGATTTCTGTGGACCTCTATAGCACTTTGCTTCTTCCTATTCTCATGTGGTCTTCATTTATCATGGTTTCCTATTCCTTGTTCTCCCTCTCTGTTCTTGATCCAGCTGGGGTCTCCCGCTCCCCCAAGCTCTCTTTCCCTCAACCCTCACCCTTCATTTCCCCCACTTATGTCCTTTTCTTTTCTTGTTTTTTTTTTTGGGGGAGGGGTGAGGTTGCAAGGATGGAGGGCAGATATGAAAGGATGGGGGAATGAATGGGATTGTGATGCATGATGTGAAATCCATAAAGAATCAATAAAAAAATAAAAAAGATAGAGTGAGAGATGGACCTGGGAGGACTTGGAAGTGAGTGTGTTGGGGTGCCTGATGCAAAATTCCTTAAAAATATTATATTGGAAGAGACAAAAAAGAAAAAGGATATTGTGCTTTCATGATCAGTGAGGAATTGTGTTAGAATTTTGATGGGGATGGCATTGAATCTGTAGATTGTTTTTGTAGGATGGCCATTTTAATATGCTAATCCTACAGATCCATGAACATGGGAAATCTTTTGATACCTTTTTCAATTTCTTTCTTCAAAGGTTTGAAGTTTTTATCATGCAAGTCTTTCACTTACTTAAATAGAGTTACCCAACGATACTTTATATTATTTGAGGTTACTGTGAAAGGTGATGTTTCCTTGATTTCTATCTCAGTCTATCTTTGTTGTTTATATGCCGGAGGAATACTGCTTTTGTGAGTTAATTTTGTATCCAGCTATTTTGTTGAAAGGGTTTATCAGCTATAGGAGTTTATCAGTAAAATTTTAGGGTTACATATGTATACAATAATATCTGCAAATAAAGTTACCTTCACTTCTTCCTTTCTAATTTGTATTCCCTTGATATCCTTCAGTTGTGTTTTTGCTCTAAGATTTCAAGAACTATATTGAATAGGTATAGAGAGAGTGGACAACTTTGTCTTGTTTCTGATATTAGTAGAATTGCTTTGAGTTTCTTACCATTTTAAGTAGATGTTGGCTATGGGCTTGATGTAAACTGCCTTTATTATGAGTATATGTGTTGCTTGTATCTGTAATCGCTCCAGGATTTTCATCATGAGGAGGTGCTAGATTTTGTTAAAGGCCTTCTCTCCCCCTGCCTTTTAAAATTGATTTATTTTATATCCCAGGCACAGTTTCCCCTCCCTCCTCCACTCCCAGTCCTCTCCCCCATCACCCTCTGTTCCCACCCCCAATCCACTTCTCTGTTTCTGTTCAGGAAAGGGCATGTCTCCCATGGATATCTACAAATCATGGCATATGAAGTTGCAGAAAGACTAAGTAACTCCTCATGTATTAAGGCTGGGCATGGCAACCCAGTAAGAAGAGTAGGGTCCCAAAAGTTAGGAAAAGAGTCAGAGATAGTCCCTTCTCCCACTGTTAAGAGTCTCACAAGAGGACCAAGGTATACAACTGCAACATATAGTCAGAGTGCCTAGATCAGTCCCATGCAGGCTCCCTGGTTGCCAGTTCAGCCTCTGTGACATTATGAGCCTAGGTTAGTTGATTCTGTGGGTTTTATTGTGTTTTTCTTGCATTTTCTTAATCTAATGAGATGGTCACATTTTCCCCTTTCAGTTTGTTTATATAGTAGATTACGTTTATTGATCTTTGTATATTGAATCATCCCTGCATCTCTGGGAGGAGGCCTACTTAATGAGGGTGAATGAATGAATGAGTCTTTTTGATATGTTCTTGGACATATTTTGCAAATATTTTATTTTTACATCTATGTTCATAAGGAAAATTAATCCATAATTCTATTTCTTTGTTGGATCTTTATGTAGTTTGGGTATTAGGGTAATTGTGGCCTCATAAAGTAAATTGGGCAATGTTCTTTCTGTTTCTATTTTTTGGAATAATATCAGGGAAATTGGCATTCATTCTTCTTGGAAAGTCTGGTAGAATTTTGTACTAAAACCTTCTGGCCCTGGATTTTCTGGTTGGGAGACTTTTAATGACTGCTTCTATTTCATTAGGGGTTTGAGGTCTTTTTAAATTATTTATCTGATCTTGATTTAACTTTGATAAGTTGTGCCTATTGAGACAATCATCAATATCTTTTAGATTTTCCAATTTTGTGAAGTTTTTGAAGTATGTTCTTAAGATTTTCTGAATTTCCTTGGTGTCCGCCTATTGGTATGCCTGCTTTACCAATCCCATTTTGTTTATTTGGTTATTCTCTTACTGCCTTTTAGCTAATTTGCATAAAAATTTGTCAATCTTACTGAATTTATCAAACAACAACTTTGCTCCACTGGTACTTTGTAATATTTCATTTGTTCCTGTTTTATTGATTTCAGCCCAGAGTTTATTTCTTGCACTCTCCTTATTTTGAGCACTACTTCTTCCTTTTCCTGTGGAATTTCCCTAGCACCGGGTTTCTCCCTTACCCCATAATGTCTTCCTCTGTCAAGGTATCTCTTTCATTACTCTTCCACTCAGTCCCTCCCCTAGCTCAACCATCCCCTTCCCTCATGTTCTCAACCCCCATCCCCTACCCTTTATTGCCCCCATCCCCAGTTTACTCATCAGAATATCCTCTGTTTCACCTTCCCAAGGTGATTCGTACATCTCTCATAGGGTCTTCCTTGTTTCCTAGCTTCTCTGGAGCTGTGGGTTGTAGTCTAATTATCCTTTGTTTTACATCTGGTATTCACTTATGGGTAAGTATATACCATGTTTGTCTTTCTGAGTCTGGGTTAACTCACTCAGGATGATATTTTCTAGTTCTATATACTTGCCTGCAAATTTCGAGATGTCATTGTTTTTTTGCAACTGAGTAATACTCCATTTTGTATATTTACAACATTTTCTTTGTCCATTCTTTGGTTGGGGGGCATCTAGGTGGCATCCAGGTTCTGGCTATTATTAATAATGCTGCTATGAACATAGTTGAATATGTATCCTTGTGGTATGATAGAGAATTCCTTGGGTATATGCCCAAGAGTGGTATAGCTGGGACTTGGGAGAGTTTGGTTCCCAATTTTCTGAGAAACTGCCATACTGATTTCCAAAGTTGCTGTACAAGTTTGCACTCCCACCAACAGTGGAGGAGTGTTCCCCTTGCTGCACATCCTCCCCAACATAAGCTGCCATCAGTGTTTTTGATCTTAGCCATTCTGACAGGTATAAGATGGTATCTCAGAGTCCTTTTGATTTGCATTTTCCTGATGGCTAAGGATGTTCAGCAATTCCTTAAATGTCTTTTGGCCATTTGGGATTCTTCTGTTGAAAATTCTCTACTTAGGTCTGTAGCCCATTTTTTAACTGGATTGTTTGGTATTTTGATGTCTAGTTTCTTGAATTCTTATATTTTTTGGAGATCAGTCTTCTGTTAGATGTGGTGTTGGTGAAGGTCTTTTCCCATTCTGTAGGCTGTCATTTTGTCTTATTTACTGTGTCCTTTGCCTTACAGAAGCTTCTCAGTTCCAGGAGGTCCCATTTATTAATTGTTGCTCTCAGTGTCTGTGCTATGGGTGATATTTCTCTGATTTCTTTCTTGCCTGTTTATCATTTGTGTATGGGAGGGCTACTGACTTTTTTTTAGTTAATCTGGTATCCTGCCATATTACTGAAGATATTTATCAGTTGTAGGAGTTCCCTGGTAGAATTTTTGGGGTCACTTATGTATACTATCATATCATCTGCAAATAGTGAAATTTTGACTTCTTCCTTTCCAATTTGTGTCCCCTTGATCTCCTTTTGTTGCCTTATTGCTCTAGCTAGAACTTCAAGTACTATGCTGCATAAATATGGGGAGAGCAGACAGCCTTGTCTTGTTCCTGATTTTAGTGGAATAGCTTTGAGTTTCTCTCCATTTAATTTGATGTTGGCTGTCAGGTTGCTATAAATTGCCTTTATTATGTTTAGGTATGTTCTTGTATTCCTGATCTCTCCAAGACCTTTATCACAAAGGGGATTTTGGATTTTGTCAAAGGATTTTTCACTATCTAATGAGATAATCATGTGTTTTTTTTTCTTTCAGTTTATTTGAATGATAAATTACATTGACAATTTTTCTTTTTTTGTTTCTTTTTTTCTTTATTAAGAAATTTTCTACTCCACATACCATCCACAGATCCCACCTCCTCCCTCCTCCCACACTCAGCCCTCTTTCCCAAGCCACCTCGCATCCCCACATCCCCCAAATTGAGGTCTCCCATGGGGAGTCAGCAGAGCTCTGCACACTGAGCCTAGGCAGGTCCAAGCTCCTTCCCACTGCACCAAGGCTGTGCAAGACGTCACATCATAGGCACCAGATTCCCAGAAGCCTGCCCATAGGCCAGGGACAGATCCCGATCCCCCTGCCTGGGTACCCCCCAAACAGTTCAAGCCAAACAACCGTCTTCTGTATCTAGAGGGCCTAGTCCAGTCCCATGGGGGCTCCACAGCCACCAGTCCACGGTTCATGGGCTTCCACTAGTATGGCCAATCATCTCTGCACATCCTCCCATCATGATCTCGACATCCCTCACCTGCAGAATCCCTCCTCTCTCTCATCAATTGGATTCCTGGAGCTCAGCCTGGTGCCTGGCTGTGGATCTCTGCATCTGCCTCCATCAGTCACTGGACTAAGGATCTATGATGACAGCTAGGTTATTTTGCTAGACCGCTCACCAGAGTAGAACAGTCCAGGTACCCTCTGGACCACTGCCAGCAGACCAAGGTTCTCAAGGAATCCTTGCAGATTCCTGAGAGCCTCCCCAGCACCCTGCATCTTCCTATTCCCATGATGTCCTCATCTATCATGGTATCTTCCTCCCTGCCCTCCCACTCTGTCCCTGTTCCAGGTTGACCCTCCCATTTCCCTATGTTCTCATCCCCCACTCCTCGCCCTCTGCCACCCCCCCACACCCAGTCTGCTCTGCCACCCCCCCCACATCCAGTCTGCTCATGTAGATCTCATCCACTTCTTCGCAGAGTCATCCATGTGTCCCTCCTAGGGTCTTTCCCTGTTAGCTAGCCTCTCTGGAGTTGTGGGTTGCAGTCTGGCCATTCCTTCACTCATATCTAGTGAGTGAGTACATACTATGTTTGTCCTTCTGAGTCTGGGTTACCTCACTCAAGATGATATTTTCTAGTTCTATCCATTTGCCTGCAAATTTCATGATATCATTGTTTTTTACTGCTGAGTAGCACTCCATTGAGTATATGTGCCACATTTTATTTATCCATTCTTCAGTTGAGGGACATCTAGGTTATTTTCAGGTTCTGGCTATTACAGATAATGCTGCTATGAACACATTTGAGCATGTGTCCTTGTGGTAAGATTGAGCATTCCTTGGGTATATGCCCAAGAGTGGTATAACTGGGTCTTGAGGAAGACTTTTTCCCAATTTTCTGAGAAACCAAACCTCTGGAGGCATCATGATCCCTGATCTCAAGCTCTACTATAGAGCTATAGTAATAAAAACAACTTGATACTGGCATAAAAACCAACATGTGGACCAATGGAATCGAATTGAAGACTCTGACATTAATCCACACGCCTACGAACATATGATTTTCGACAAAGAAGCCAAAACTGTACCATAGAAAAAAGAAAGCATCTTCAACAAATGGTACTGGCATAACTGGATGTCAACAGGCATAAGATTGCAAATAGATCCATATCTGTCGCCATGCACAAAACTCAAGTCCAAGTGGATCAAAGATCTCAACATAAATCCAGTTATACTGAACTTGATAGAAGAAAAAGTAGGAAGTAGTCTGGAATGCATTGGCACAGGAGACCACTTCCTAAATATAACAACACCATTAGCACAGACACTGAGAGCGACAATTAATAAATGGGACCTCCTGAAACTGACAAATTTTCATATGTTGAACCATCCTTGCATCCCTGGAATGAAGCCTACTTGATCAAGATGGATGATTTTTTTGATGTGTTCTTGGATTCGGTTTGCCAGTAGTTTTGCTTTAATGTTCATGAGGGAGATTGGTTAGTTACTCTCTTTCTTTTTTGCATCTTTGTGTTATTTGGGTATCAGGGTAACTGTAGCCTCGTAGAAAGTTTGGCAGTGTTCCTTCTATTTCTATTGTGTGGAACAATTTGAAGAGTATTGGTATTAGCTCTTCAAAATTCTGGTAGAATTCTGCACTGAAACCATCTGGCCCTGGGCTTTTTTTTTTTGATGGAGAGACTTTTAATGACTACTTCTATTTTCATAGAAGTTATAGATCTATGTAAACTGTTTATCTGGTCTTGATTTAATGTGGGTATATGTTACCTATCCAGAAAATTGTCCATTTTGTGGAGTATAGGTTTTTGAAATAGGACCTGATGATTCTCTGGATTTTCTCATTGCCAGTTGTTATGTCTCCCTTTTTGTTTCTGATTTTGTTAATTTGGATATTCTCTCTCTGCCTTTTAGTTAGTTTAGACAAGGCTTTTTCTATCTTGTTGATTTTCTCAAAGTACCAACTCATTGTTTCATTAATTTTTTGTCCTGTTCTCTTTGTTTCTAATTTATTGATTTAAACCCTCAATTTGATTGTTTCCTGGCATCTACTACTCCTGAGTGAGTTTGCTTCTTTTTCTTCTCGAGCTCTCAGGTGTGCTGTTAAGTCACTAGTGTGAGATTTCTCCAATTTCTTTACGTAGGCATTTAGCACTATGAATTTTCCTTTTAGTACTGCTTTCATAGTGTCCCATAGGTTTGGGTATGTTGTACATTCATTTTCATTGAGTTCTAGGAAGTCTTTAATTTCTTTTTTTATTTCTTCCTTGAATCAGTGGTGATTCAGTTAAGCATTGTTCAGTTTCCATGAGATTGTAGGCTTTCTGTAATTTGTGTTCTTGATGAATTCTAACTTTAAGTCATGGTGGTCTGATAAAATACAGGAGGTTATTCCAATTTTTTTGTATCTGTTGAGATTTGCTTTGTGACAGAATATGTTGTCAGTTTTAGAGAAGGTTCCATGGGGTGTTGCGATGAAGGTATATTCTCTTGTGTTTGGGTAGAATATTCTGTAGATGTCTACTAAGTCCATTTCAGTCATAATGTCTGTTAGTTACCTTATTTCTCTGTTAAGATTCTGTCTGGCATACCTGTTGATTGGTGATAGTGGGGTGTTGAAGTCTCCCACTATTAGTATGTGGGTTTGATGTGTGATTTAAGCTTTAGTGATGTTTCTTTTATATATGTGGTTGTCCTTGTATTTGGGCCATAAATGTTCAGAATTGAGACTTCATATTGATGGATTTTTTTCCTGTGATGAATATGTAATGTCCTTCTCTATATCTTTTGATTAATTTTTGTTTGAAGTCTATTTTGTTAGATATTGGGATAGCTACACCAACTTGCTTCTTAAGTCCATTTGATTGGAAAGACTTTTACCAGCCCTTTACTCTGGGGTAGTGTCTGTCTTTGAAGTTGAGGTGTGTTTCTTGTATTCAGCAGAAGGATGGATTCTGTTTTAGTATCCATTCTATTAGCCTGTGTCTTTATATAGGTGAATTGAGTCCATTGATATTAAGGGATATTAATTCCGTTTTTTTTTTTGTGGTAGTGTTGTGTGTTTCTCTTCTTTGGGATTTGTTGGTGTGGGATTATCTACTGCCTGTGTTTTCATGGGTGCATCTACATTCCTTGGGTTGGATTTTTCATTCTAGTGCTTTCTGTAGGGCTGGATTTGTTTTGTAGGTTTTTTTTTTTAATTAAGAATTTTAATTCGTTGTACATACCAAAGATCCCCCTCTAACCTCCTCCCACTCTCCCAGCCTCCCCCTTCCAATTCACCCCCTATTCCCTCCTACAAGAAGGTTAGATCTCCCATGGGGAGGTACATTTAGTAGCAGCAGGTCCAAGGCCCGTCCCCTGCACCAAGGCTGTGCGAGGTGTCCCATCATAGAAGTGGGCTCCAACAGGCCTGCTTATGAAGCAGGGATGGACTCTGATCCTACTGTCAGGGGGCCTCCCAAGTAGATCATGGTATACAACTGTCTTGCTATGAAGAGTTCCTAGTCCAGTCCCATGCAGCCTCAACAGGTGTTGATCTAATTTTCATTAGGTCCCACTAGTTTGGTTTGGTTGTCTCTATAGGTTTCCCCATCATGATCTTGATTATCCTTGCTCACAGAATCCCTCTTCTCTCTCCTCAACTGAATTCCTGGAGTTTGGCCTGGTGTCTGGCCATTAATCTCTGCATCTGTTTCCATCAGTTACTGGAGAAAGGCTCTATGATGACAGGGTACCCACTGATCTGATTACTGGGTTATACCAGTTCACACACCCTTTCCACCATTGCTAGTAGTCTTTGCTGGGATCATCCTTGTGGATTTTTGGAAACTTCCCTAGCACCCAGTTTCTCCCTATCCCCATGATGTCTCCCTCTATCATGGTATCTTTTTCATTGCTCTCCCACTACATCTCTGTTCCAGCTGGACCATTGCATTCCCTAATATTCTCATCCCCTGTCCCATACCCTATATTGCCCATCCCCACCCCCAGTTTAGTCAAAGAGATCTTATCTATTTCCCCTTCCCAGGGCAATCCATTCGCCCATCTTTGGGTCCCCCTTGTCAGCTAGCTACTCTAGTGATGTAGGTTGTAGTGTGGTTATCCTTTGCCTTACATCTAGTATCCACTTATGAGTCCATACATACCATGTTTGTCCTTCTGAGTCTGGGTTACCTCACTCAGGATGATATTTTCTAGTTCCATCCATTTGTCTGCAAATTTCATGATGTCATTGTTTTTTTACTGCTGAGTAGTACTCCATTGTGTATATGTACCACATTTTCTTAATCCATTCTTTGGTTGAGGGGCATCTAGGTTGTTTCCAGGTTCTGGCTATTATAAGTAATGCTGCTATGAACATAGTTGAGCATGTGTCCTTGTGGCATGATTGAGCATTCCTTGGGTATATGCCCAAGAGTGATATAGCTTGATTCCCAGTTTTCTGAGAAACCACTATCCTGATTTCCAAAGTGGCTGTATATGTTTGCACTTCCACCAAAAGTAGAGGAGTGTTCCCCTTGCCCCACATCCTTTCCAGCATAAGCTGTCTTCAGTGGTTTTGATTTTAGCCATTCTGACAGGTGTAAGATGGTATCTCAGAGTCCTTTTGATTTGCATTTCCCTGATGACTAAGGATGTTTAGCAATTCCTTAAATGTCTTTCAGACATTTGAGATTCTTCTGTGGAGATTTCTCTGTTTAGCTCTGTAACTCATTTTTTTAAAAACTGGATTGTTTGGTATTTTGATGTCTAGTTTCTTGAATTCTTTATATATTTTGGAGATCAGCCATCTGTCAAATGTGAAGTTGGTGAAGATCTTTTCCCATTCTGTGGCTGTTGTTTTGTCCTATTTACTGTGTCTTTTGCCTTAGAGAAGCTTCTCAGTTTCAAGAGGTCTCATTTATTAATTGTTGCTCTCATCTGTGCTATATAAATTTAGGAAGTAGTCTCCTGTGTCAATGCATTCAAGACTACTTCCTACTTTCTCTTCTATCAGATTCAGTGTAACTGGTTTTATATTGAGGTCTTTGATCCACTTGGACTTAAGTTTTGTGCATGGCAGTAGATATGGATCTATTTGCAGTCTTCTACATGTTGACATCCAGTTATTCCAGCACCATTTGTTGAAGATTCTTTCTTTTTTCCATTGTACAGTTTTGGCTCATTTGTCAAATATCAGGTGTGCGGATTAATGTCAGGGTCTTCAATTCAATTCCCTTGGTCCACATGTTGGTTTTTATGCCAATACCAAGCTGTTTTTATTATTATAGCTCTATAGTAGAACTTGAGGTCAGGGATGGTGATGCATCCAGAGGTGGCTTTATTGTACAGGATTGTTTTAGCTATTCTTGTTTTTTTTTTCCTTTTCCATGTGAAGTTAAGTTTTGTTCTTTCCAGGTCTGTGAAGAATTGTGTTGGGATTTGGTGGGAATTGCATTGAAGCTGGAGATTGCTTTGGTAAGACTGCCATTTTTACTATGTTAATCCTACCTATCCATGAGCATGGGAGATCTTTCCATTTTCTGATATATTCTTAAGAGATTTAAAGTTCTTGTCATACAGGTCTTTCACTTGCTTACTTAGAGTTACCCCTAGGTATTTTATCTTGTTTGCAGCTATTGTAAAGGGTGATATTTCCCTGATTTCTTTCTCAGTCCATTTATCATTTGTATATAGGAGGGCTACTGACTTTTTTGAGTTTATCTTGTATTCTGCCACATTACTGAAGGTGTTTATCAGGTGTAGCAGTTTCCTGGTAGAATTTCTGGGGGCACTTATGTGTACTATCATATCATCTGCAAATAGTGAAAGTTTGACTTCTTCCTTTCTAATTTGTATCCCCTTGATCTCCTTTTGTTGTCTTATTGCTCTAGTTAGAACGTCAAGTATTATATTGAATAGATATGGGGTGAGTGGACAGCCTTTTCTTGTTTCTGATTTTAGTGGAATCACTTTGATTTTCTCTTCATTTAATTTTATGTTGGCTGTTGGCTTGTTGTAAATTGTCTTTATTATATTTAGGTAAGTTCCCTGTATTCCTGATCTCTCCAAGACCTTTATCATGAAGGGGTGTTGGATTTTGTCAAAGATTTTTTGAACATCTAATGAGATGGTCATGTGTTTCTCCATATTGGATGCTGACACTTAATAATGGGGTTTGACTGTGGGTCATCTGAGGTGGTCCACAAGAGGGAGAAAAGCAGGTTGTTCCACCATAATCTGCTTAGGCCCCTGGGAATGGAGTCAGAGTGTGAAGAGAATTCACAACAGGCATTCTGCTACAGGGCTGAGGAAAAGAATGGGGGATTCAATACATAGGAGAGGAGGGAGAGTAAAGATCTGAAGCTCACTTACCTCCTCCAAGGGCCTACTTGCTTCTCTGGAAGGCTTGACTAGTAGGTTCCCAGGAAATGCCTACTGAAGTTGGGGCTTGGGATAATGGGATGAACCAGGGAGAGGAGGAAGTTTGGAGGGCAAAATTTGTATGGTCTGCTGGAGTTGGGTCAATGAGGAAGAGTAGGCCACACGTAGCCTGCTACAGAGATGGGGATGAGACTGAGGGATTACAAGTGGAGGACAGGAGATGGGAAGGTGAAGATCTGCAGCTTATTTACCTGCTTCCTTGACTGAAGTGTCATATGGTTTCCCACAGAATGGCTGCTGGAGATGGGGCTGGAAGAAAGTAATGAATATGAGGAAGGAAGTTTATAGGGGAAACTATGCATGTGTGATCTACTGTGGTGGTAGATGTAAGAGGAGGTTGCAGCAGATAGTCTGCTACAAAACTGGGGATAAGACTGGTGGAATGGATTAAGAAGAGAAGAGGAAGAGATGAAGATCTGCAGTTAGCCTACCTGCTTCCCAGGCCAGGTACAATGTATTGTTTTCCATAAGAGAATTTTATCTACTTAAAATGAGTTTCTACAAATAACATACAAACCATTTAACATATAATATTGTACTCTTGAAAAGTACATTGTTATTCTGCCCCAGGTGAGGAACGACAATACTGCTAATAAAATTTACTTTGTGCTTTGAGTTTTTTAATAATTTAATTTTACATATCAGCCATGGATTCCCCTGTCCTCCCCCTACCCCCTACCTTCTCCCCAGGTCACCCCCCATTCCCATCTCCTCCAGGGCAAAGACTCCCCTGGGGATTCAATTCAACCTGGTAGATTCAGTCCAGGCAGGTCCAGTCCCCTCCTCCCGGGCTGAGCCAAGTGTCCCTGCATAAGCCCCAGGTTCCAAACAGCCAGCTCATGCACTGAGAACAGGTCCCGGTCCCACTGCCAGGGTGCCTCCCAAACAGTTCCAGCTAATCAACTGTCTCACTTATCCAGAGGGCCTGATCCAGTTGGGGGCTCCTCAGCTATTGGTTCATAGATCATGTGTTTCCATTAGTTTGGCTATTTGTCCCTGTGCATTATCCAACCTTGTTCTCAACAATTCTCACTCATACAAACCCTCTTCTTTCTCACCAATTGGATTCCTGGAGCTCCACCTGGGGCCTGGCTGTGGATCTCTGCATCGTGTTCCCTCAGTCATTGGATGAGATTTCTAGCATGACAGTTAGGGTGTTTGGCCATCCTATCACCAGAGTAGGTCAGTTTAGGCTTTCTCTTGACCATTGCCCATAGTCTATTGTGGAGGTATCTTTGTGGATTTCTGGGGACCTCTCTAGCACTTTGCTTCTTCCTATTCTCATGTGGTCTTCATTTATCATAGTCTCTCTTTCCTCATTCTCCCTCTCTGTTCTTGATCCAGCTGGGATCTCCCGCTCCCCTAAGCTCTCTTTCCCTCCAACCTTGCCCTTCATTACCCCCACTTACGTCCAGGTTGTTCATGTAGATCTCATCCATTTCTCTGTCATTGAGTGATCCCTGTGTCTTTCTTAGGGTCCTGTTTTCTAGGTAGCCTCCCTGGAGTTGTGAGTAGCAGTCTAGTCATCTTTGTTTACATCTAGTATCCTCCTATGAGTGAGTACATACCAATGTTGTCTTTCTGAGTCTGGGTTACCTCACTCAGGATGATTTTTTCTAGATCCATCCA
>CABHPQ010121049.1:31909-66550 GCA_902168405.1 Peromyscus aztecus | reverse complement strand
TAGTAGAGCTTGAGATCAGGGATCGTGATGCCTCCAGACGTTGTTTTATTGTGCAGGATTCTTTTGGCTAACCTGGGTTTTTTTGTTTTTCCATATGAAGTTGAGTATTATTCTTTCCAGGTCTGTGAAGAATTGCATTGGTATTTTGATGGGGATTGCACTGAATCTGTAGATTGCTTTTGGTAAGATTGCCATTTTTACTATGTTAATCCTGCCTATCCATGAACATGGGAGATCTTTCCATTTTCTGACATCTTCTTCAATTTCTTTTTTCAGGGACTTAAAGTTCTTGTCATATAGGTCCTTCACTTGCTTAGTTAGCGTTACCCCAAAGTATTTTATATCATTTGTGGCTATTGTAAAGGGTGATGTATCTCTGATTTCCTTCTCAGCCTGTTTGTCAATTGTACATAGGAGGGCTACTGATTTTTTTTTTTAGTTGATCTTGTATCCTGCTATGTTGCTGGTGTTTATAAGCTGTATCAGTTCCTTGGTTGAATCTTTGGGGTCACTCAAGTATAGTATCATGTCATCTGCAAATAGGGAAAGATTGACTTCTTCCTTTCTGATTTGTATCCCCTTAATCTCCTTATGTTGTCTTATTGCTCTGGCTAGAACTTCAAGTACTATATTGAATTAGTATGGGCAGAATGGACAGCCTTGCCTTGTTCCTGATTTTAGTGGAATCACTTTGAGTTTCTCTCCATTCAATTTGATGTTGGCTGTTGGTTTGCTGTAAATTGCCTTTATTATATTTAGGTATGCTCCCTGTATTCCTGATCGCTCCAAGACCTTTATCATGAAGGGGTGTTGGATTTTGTCAAATGCATTTTCTGCATCTAGTGAGATGATCATGTGGCTTTTTCTTTGAGTTTGTTTATATGGTGTATTACATTGACAGACTTTTGTATGTTGAACCACCCTTGCATCCCTGGGATGAAGCCTACTTGATCATGGTAGATAATTGTTTTGATGTGTTCTTGGAGTCTGTTTGCCAGTATTTTATTGAGTATTTTTGCATCAATGTTCATGAGGGAGATAGGTCTGTAGTTCTCTTTCTTTGTTGCATCTTTGGTTTAGGGATCAGGGTAATTATAGCCTCATAGAAGGAGTTTGGTAATGTTCCTTCTGTTTCTATTGTGTGTTGGTATTAACTCTTCTTTGAAGATCTGGTAGAATTCCACCCTGAAACCATCTGGTCTGGGCTTTTTTTGGTTGGGAGACTTTTAATGACTGATTCTATTTCCTTAGGTGTTATTGGACTATTTAAATAGTTTATCTGGTTTTGATTTAACTTAGGTATGTGGTACCTATCCAGGAAATTATCCATTTCTTTTAGATTTTCCAGTTTTGTGGAATAGAGGTTTTTGGAGTATGACCTGATGATTCTCTGGATTTCCTCAATGTCCGTTGTTATGTCCCCCTTTTCATTTCTGATTTTGTTAATTTGGATGCTCTCTCTCTGTCTTTTGGTTAGTTTGGATAAGGGCTTGTCTATCTTGTTGATTTTCTCAAAGAACCAACTCTTTGTTTCATTGATTTTTTGTATTGTTCTCTTTGTTTCTATTTTATTGATTTGAGCTCTCACTTTGTTGATTTCCTGGCGTCTATTCTTCCTGAGAGACTTTGGTTCTTCTTGTTCTGAAGGTTTCAGGTGTGCTTGTTAAGTCACTAGTGTGAGATTTCTCCAACTTCTTTATGTGGGCATTTAGTGCAATGAATTTCCCTCTTAGCACTGCTTTTATAGTGTCCCATAAGTTTGGGTATATGGTGTCTTTATTTTCATTGATTTCTAGGAAGTCTTTAATTTCTTTCTTTCTTTCTTCCTTACCCCATTGGTAATTCAGTTGAGCATTATTCAGTTTCCATGAGATTGTAGGTTTTCTGTAGTTTTTGTTGTTGTTGAAATCTAACTTTATACCATGATGGTCTGATAGAACACAGGAGGTTATTCCAATTGTTTTGTATCTGTTGAGATTTGCTTTGTGACCAAGTATGTGGTTGATTTTAGAGAAGGTTCCATGGGGTGCTGAGAAGAAGGTGTATTCTTTTTTGTTAGGATGGAATGTTCTGTAGATATTGATTAAGTCCATTTGAGTCATGACATCAGTTAAGTCCTTTATTTCTCTGTTAAGTTTCGATTTGGGAGATCTGTCCAGTGGTGAAAGTGGGGTGTTGAAGTCTCCCACTATTAATGTGTGGGGTTTTATATGTGGTTTAAGCTTTAGTAATGCTTCTTTTACATATGTGGGTGCCCTTGTGTTTGGGGCATAAATGTTCAGAATTGAAACTTCATCTTCGTGGGTCTTTCCTGTGATGAATATGTAATGCCCTTCTTGATCTCTTTTGATTGATTTCAGTTTGATGTCTATTTTATTGGATATTAGGATGGCTACACCCGCTTGCTTCTAAAGACCATTTGATTGGAATGTCTTTTCCCAGCCTTTTATTCTTAGGTAGTGTCTATCTTTGAATTTGAGGTGTGTTTCTTGTATGCAGCAGAAAGATGGGTCCTGCTTCCATATCCATTCTGTAAGCCTGTGTCTTTTTACACGTGAATTAAGTCCATTGATATTAAGGGATATTAATGACCAGTGATTGTTCATTCCTGTTATTTTTTGGTGGTAGTGTGTGTGTACTTCTCTTCTTTGAGGTTTACTGCTGTGGCGTTATCTATTGCTTGTGTTTTCGAAGGTGTATCTGACTTCCTTAGGTTAGAATTTTCCTTCTAGTTCTTTCTGTAGGGCTGGGTTTGTGGATAAGTATTGTTTAAATCTTGCTTTGTCTTGGAATGTTTTGTTCACTCCGTCTATGATGATTGAAAGTTTTGCTTGGTATATTAGTCTAGGCTGGTATCCATGGTCTCTCAGTGTCTGCACTTCATCTGTCCAGGTCCTTCTGGCTTTCAAGGTCTCCATTGAGAAATCGCGTGTTATTCTGATGGGTTTGCCTTTGTAAGTCACTTGGCCTTTTTCCTTTGCTGGTCTTAATATTCTTTCTTTATTCTGTACATTTAGTTGTTTAATTACTATGTGGCAAGGGGACTTTTTTGGGGGTCTATTCTATTTGGTGTTCTATAGGCTTCTTGTATCTTCATAGGCATTCCCTTCTTTAAGTTGGGAAAGTTTTCTTCTACGATCTTGTTGAATATATTTTTTGTGCCTTTGAGTTGGTATTCTTCCCCTTCTTCTATCCCTATTATTCATAGGTTTGGTCTTTTCATGGTGTCCCAATTTTCCTGGACATTTTGGATCATGACTTTGTTGGCTTTAGTGTTTTCTTTGACTGATGAATCTATTTCTTCTACCGTATCTTCAATGCCAGAGATCCTCTCTTTCATCTCTTGCATTCTGTTGGTTATACTTGCATCTGAAGTTCCTGTTCGTTTACTCAGATCTTCTATTTCCAGCATTCCCTCTGTTTGTGTCTTCTTCATTTTTTCTATTTCCCTTTTCAGGTCTTGGACTGTTTCCTTCATCTGTTTCATTGCTTTTTCATGATTTTCTTTCAGGGATTTATTGTTTTCTTCTGCTTTATTTGTCCTTTACTCTAGTTTTTTTACAGTGTTCTTCCCATTTTTTGTTTGTCTGTTCCTCCATTTCATTTTTGATTTCTTCTTTATCAGTCTTCAGCATCTTCATGATGTTATTCATAAGATTGCTTTCTTCTGCTTCTTCCATTTTGTGATGTTCAGGTCTAGTTGTTGGAGGAGGGCTTGGTTCTGTTGATACTGTATTGCTCTTGATTTTGTTGTTTGTACTTCTGCCTTGACCTCTGCTCATCTTCTTGTGGATTCGTTCTTAGTCTTATCAGCGCTCTTGGTCCAGACAAAGCTGACAGATTCAGGAAGCCTCTCTCTGGTCCAGATGGAAGCTCTGGGCTGGATGGGAGCTGGGGGTTGGTCTCTGAGTCTCAGGCAGTGGCTCGGGTCTCCGGTGGATGCGTGAGGGGGCAGGGCGTGGATATTGCAGGGTTCTGGTCCAAATGGGGCCTCCGGGCAGGATGGGAGATGGGGGCTGCGCTCTGAGTCTCAGGAAGTGGATGGGGTCTCGGGCAGATGGGTGAGGGGGTAGGGAACGGAGATTGCAGGGTCTGCCGGGGTCTTGGAGAAGGGGAACCTTCCTGGTGGGGGTGGGGGGGGTCCTGCCCGATGGCCAGGGCCTGAGGCCAAGTTGGGCAGGTCTTCCCCGGACTGGCTGGTGCCCAGGGATGGGACCTAGGGGCAGGCCTCTCTGGGTATCTGTGCTTTGAGTTTTGAGCAGAGGTTGACTGTCAGGGAGTCAGGGATCAGGGACACCAGCCTCATCTCCTAATTAAAACTATTCTCTACTTGTTTTGCATTTAATGAAGTAAACCATCATTTTCCCCAGTCTATTTGGGAAGAGAGGTCCTTTGTCCCCTGGATATATTCTCAGATTTTCAAAGTCACAGGCATCACAAAGCCACTGGAACATGCACAAAGTTGACTAAGAATCCCACTAAATGATGGCTGTATGACTTTTTACTGGTTATGGTCATCTATGAAGGACAAAATGAATGGATTTCCTCTGATGCAGCTGAAAACTGAATTCACACCAGAAGATGAGACAACTCAGTTAACTTCAGCCTAGATAGAAGTTCACAATTAACATTTCAAGGCCAACAAAACCTCCACCCTAAACACCTCTGGAGTGGTCCTCACTTACAAGGTTACTGTCCCTGTTACTGTGTCCTTCTCTTTCTAAGTAAAAAAAAATCTTTGGCTGCTGGACTGATGTTTCTGTCAATAAGTTACTTTATTAATTAGATAAAGAGTCTGGACTTAAAGGGAAACTGCTGAAGTAAGAATGTCATTGCCAGTGGTAGGTGGAATCACCTTCAAATCAGCAGTTTCCTTTGAAAACCTAATTTTGACAAATTATGCCCATAGGAAAGTGTTTTCTTTTCTTACCCTCTGTTTTGTTGAAATGGAAATGAAGAGATAGTTGTTGTAGAGACAGTCCACTAGGAACATCAGAAGCCTCCTTTCTTTATCCATTCCTCCTTGGCTTCGTTCCACCCCTTATTTCTTTGCTTTCATCCTCTCTACCCTACTCTTTTGTGCCAACAGCAGTGATGCTCTATATTTTCATTCTACATTTTTGAACATTTGCTATGGCTTCTGAATGAGTCTTCTTTGGATACGTTTTGAGGGAAGATGATGAAATCTTTTATGTTTCACAAGCTAATGAATTAGAAATGGGTTTGAATGTCTTTAAAACTAATTACTAACTAAGATTTAAAGGGAAATTAATTAATAAACCTAACAGATTTAGGGCACCATCGGTTTGCAAGTACATTTTTTATTAAAGCTTTATGTATACTGAATTATGTGGAATATACACAAAAATCTGATTCGATCTGCTTGCACTAGTAGTGGAAGAAGACTGCTTCATCCACAGGAATGAATGACACAAATGAATTAATGAATTAATGAACACAAAGACTTTTGTTGCTTGGAAAACTGAGGAGGGAGAAGTATTCCTGAAGGACATTTTCAGGGAAATCAGTCAAAGGACTTTAGTGCTATAGCAGCTTTGGAGAAGACAAAAGAATAGTTAATATCATGAATAAAATTCACTTCTGGGTTGCCTGTTAACCCCACTAGATGTCACACACTCACATGATCTATGGCAGGGCTTCATGATAATACTTAGATTCACAAGCATATGGTATCTCCAAAGAAATAGTTCATGGTTTTTGAAGCCTAGATTGAACTATCACTTTTTTTTAAATTTTCTCTGGGTCTTTTCATCACAGATTAAAAAAAAAATCTTACCAATTCCAACAGGCTGTGAAGATTCAGAATAGGAAAACAAAATTAAAAATGTAAGATTTACACAATCATAAGAGAAAAACTGGCCATCCCTGACATCATACACACACAGGCAACACTAAGAAGTCTAAGCAGGTTGTATTTATGTATTTTTGCATTTATATATGTGTATGTTATATTTGTGTTTGTGTGTGTAACAATAATAATCAAAGAAAAAAGAAGCCATCAATTTGAAAGGAAGTGGTGTTATGGGAGGGTTTGGAAGTAGGAATGGGAGGTGGGGAAGTGATATGACTATATTTTAATTAAAATTTAAAAAGCAAACTAAAGGAAAAAAAAACTAATTACAGGATGAAAATGTAGAAAGTGTCAAGTACAGCTCCTCTGTAGTCATTGGTTCTTGACATTTAAAACTTTTTTTCTTTGGTTTTGTTTTTGAGACATGGTCTCACCATGTATTTCTGCTGGCTTCAAGCTTGCATATTTGGCTCTGCCTCACATTAAAAGAAAACATTTTCTGTTTTCTAGAGAGATGGCTTGGCAGTTAAGAGAACTTAACTGCTCCTATAGAAGACATGAGATTGGCCCCTAGCTTCCATATGACAGTCAACAACTGTCTGTAACTCCAGTTTTTGAGGTTTTGACACTGTCTTCTGACCTCTGAGAGCACTGAAATGCATTCTTGTATAGCACTCATATGCACATAGGCTAAACACCTATATGGATAAAATAAAAATATAAAAGCTAAACAAAAACATTTATAGTCAAACTAGTGATACATTTTATAGTATTATTACCATTTTGATGGAAAATTTTCAAAATCCCATGTAGGGTATAAAATTTCACAAACTACCTGTGGCATTTGTGTTTCTCAAATTTCATGGTGGCTCTTATTTTGTGTCATTTTTGAGTCCTTCATTTAGTCATTGTGAATGTTTCTGAGAGCCCCTTTTTAAAGTTAAAAAGGCATACAAAAAGAACAATCAAGTTACAAAGCTGAAAAAAAGCAAATGTTAAAATTGAATCTAACCACCCCCGCCCCACGTTAAAAAAGGTGTTTGAAATTGGAAACACAAACACGTAGAAGAGAAAAGATATTATTTAAAGTAATTTGTAACCAAATACTCCAATTGTACAATGGACTGTATATTATAAGAATATAAAGAAGATTAAAAATTCTTGAATTTAGTATGTTTGTTTATCTAGTGATATTCATGTAGTAAATCAGCAACTATTTTATGATTACCTTTGGATAAAGGAAACAAGTAAATATGTAGATGTTATTAGAAATAAGGGTTATCATTGTGGAAAAAGAAGAAAGTTACAGTTTGAAGTAGACAACAGTGAAGAAAAGAACTGTGAAATTACATCTGATAATGATACATAGCAATTACAAATTGTAATTCTGCTCATTGAAAAAGTTTTTAATCAATGTAGTGCTAAACTTTTTGAATGTGTCTTATTGTTTTTAAATAGAATTTTCTACAATAAAAGGAAATAAGTTTCCTTGGTGAAGTTCCTGATTCACAGTCTGGGCCAGGTGAAATTGCAAAGTGAAACTGTGACAATTTGTTGTGCCAGTAAGCAAGAATGCAATTTAAAGGGCATGGGAACATTTGGAAAGGATGTAGGAAAGAAATAGACATTTCTCTAGAAAAAAGTTAAATCACACATAAGTATCTGGAAAGAGACTCAATCTTATTATTTGTAAGGGGAATGAAAATCAAAAGTACAATAAGATACCATTTCAAAGCCACTAGGATCATCATAATTTAAACAGTGACAAATAGCAAATGTTGGCAATCATGTGGAGAAACTGAGATTCACATATATTGCTGGTGGGATTATAAAATGGCACAGCTGCTTTAGAAAACATTCTGGTGGCTCTCCAAAAAGTTAAGCATAGAGCTACCATATGACCCAGGAATTTAACTCCCAGGCATACAACCAAAAGAACTGGAAACAAATGTTCACACAAAAATGTGTACACGAATGTTCATAGAGGACTTATTCATAATCATCCAAAACGCAAAACCAACCCACATGCCCATCAACAGATGAATCAATAACAAAACTGTGATCTATCCATATAATATAATGTCATTTAGTTGTAAAAAGAAATGAACTACTGATGTATGCTGAAGCATGAACAAACCTTGAAAATTTTGTGAAATGAAAGAAGACAGAAATAAAAGGACACATATTGTATGAATACATTATATGAAATATTCATAATAAGAAAATCCATAGAGATAGAAAATAGATTATTGTTTGCCAGGGGATAGAGAAACTGGTTGATGCAGAACAACTATTTAAAGAGTTGAGGGATTTTCTCTGAGGGGATGAAAATGTTGTGGAGTGGTAGCTGTTGCCTGACATTGTGAATATACTAAAACTTACAACATTACACAGCTAAAAGCAGTTAAAATGTGTATTCCTTTTGACTGGATATCTATTCTTGATTTCCTGGGTAGACTAGATGTTAAAGCACAAAACAGTATCTTTCCTGATAACATTTGAATAAAAAAAAAACAACACAAGAAATTTTGGAAAATTCACAAATACATAAAAATCAATCCGTACTTCTCTGAACAAGATTGAGCTAATGGATAAATAAAATGGTAACATTTTCTGAGACACATGCACATGAAAGCTGAAAATAAAATTTATATGATACGGTGAAAGCAGTTCTAATGGAGAAATTTATAGAAGTTAATGTCTACATAAAAAAGACAGATATAACCTAACACTGCACTTTACAAAGCCAAAAATAACAACAACAAAACAAAAATCAAGAAAACTAAGGCCAAATTTAGTATAAGGAAGGAAATAGTGGATATCAGTTCAGATATAAATGAAATGGAGACTGCACAATAACAGGGAGCTATCTGAATAAGAAATCAAGAAAAATCCCATTGATAATAGCAACAAATAAAAGCCAAAAGGCCTTGGCATTAATGTAATCAAAGAGACAAAGTTTCTCTACCCTAAAACCTACAGAAAACAGAACTATATATACTACCACTTGCTTACAGTCTCAGCTTCTGGGCAAGACTGAGACTGGATGATAGGGAGCTTGAGGACTGCCTATGTGGTATAGAGACTCTTGGGTCATCGAAGGCCAGAGTTATATCTTATCTATAATAATAACAAAATCAGCAATAAATCATAAAATGGTAATGAATGATACTGATGTGGGCACAAATAAAATATTATGTGTTCATGGATTGGAGTAATTATAATGTTCAATGGTTATAACACCTAAAGCAATCCACAGAGCCAGTGCAATCTATGTCAAAATATCAAAAGCATTCCTCCCCGAAATAGGAGACACATAATAAAACTTGTACAGAACTGTGAGACTCCAAATAGGGCTGGCAACATGGCTCAGCAGGTAAAAGCACTTCTTGTAAATCCTGAAAACATGAGTCTAATTCCTAGATCCCAAAAGGAGAAAGAGAAGCAGCCCCTTTCACTTCCGTATGCACATGGTGGTGCACACATACGTACTCACCCGAACAAGGAAATAAATATATGTAATAAAATTTTTAAAAGACTCCAAATAATCAAATCAATTTCATTTTAAAATGAATAAAGTTGGAATAAAGCATTTTACTATCTGATTTCGACCATGTTAGTAGCATGTGTGCACAGACAGAAACACACACACACACACACACACACACACAAAGTGAGTGAACAAGGAAAGGAGGGAATGGAAGCAAGTGCTTCTTAGAAAAAAATGAAAAAATTAATTATTTAAGGGGCTGAGATTTTCTTCACTGGGTAAAGTGCTTGTTGCTCATGCATGACACGTGTGACCTATTGAGTCTCAGCAATGTTACCAAGAATATACAATGAGAAAAATATATCCTTCACAACAAATGGTGTTAGAAATGATGGACATCTACATGTAGAAGAAAGAAATAACCCCTTAGTTCACATCATATACAAAATTAACCCAAAACTGAGCAAAACCTTAATTATAATATACAAAACTATGAAACTAGTAGAAGAAAACATGAAAAACTCTTTTTCTGGCATAATCTGAGTGATTAACTGTAGCAAGAATCTTAGAAGCTCTTATTAATAAAATCAAACCTGAGGCCAGTTATTGGGGTGAATGCTGGAAGATCAGAAAAGCAGAACAAGCCACAGCTACTTCACCTTGCCAATTCCTCAGCTGATCCTGTTTCCTCAGACTGGATACCTCTGAGTCCTCATCCAGAATGAATCTTAGCAGAACTGCTGCTCGAAAGACTGAAAGCTTAACCAGCCAAAATGCTTCTAGTTCCTGGTCTTCATGTCTTATATACCTTTCTGCTATCTGCCATCACTCCCTGGGATTAAAGGCTCACTTCTTGGGATTAAAGGCGTGTGTCACCATGCCTGGCTGTTTCCAATGTGGCCTTGAACTCACAGAGATCCAGAGGGATTTCTGCCTCTGGAATGCTAGGATTAACGGTGTGAGTGCCACCATTTTCTAGCCTCTGTATCTAGTGGCTGTTCTGTTCTTTGACCCCAGATAAGTTTATTAGGGTGCACAATATTTTGGGGAACACAATACCACCACAATTAACTTTGGATATGATTTCAAAAGCTGAGAACAGAATCAAAAAATAGGGTTATGTCAAAATAGAAAGTTTGCACAGCATAGGAAATTAACCTATACAGTAAGATACAGTATTTGCAAACTGTATACTTGATGAGAGAAAAATCTAAAACATATAAAGAACTCATATAACTCAATAACAGAACAACAAATAAGTGAATGAATGAATGAATGGATAAAAGACCTGAATAGACAGTTTTCCAAAGAAGACATACAAAGAAATGGCCAAAAGATTTATGAAAAATGTTCAATATTACCTACCAATCATCAGGCAATGCAAGTTAAAATCATAATGAGGTAATTATCTCAAATTTACTAGAGGGACTATTACATTCCCATTAGATGGAAATTAATACTGAGACCTACAACTAGTATAAAGAATAAGAGTTGTATAGTGCTCAGTTTTAAATAATACATTTGTGTCACATGCCTTGGCCCCAAAAGCTCGAGGATTGCAGAAAGATTGTCAGATCCAAAGGTAGTAGATATCTGCAGCGAAACAGGATTTGTTAGGCATGACAAGAGTGTTGCAAACATGAACTCTCAGTGGCTATGACAGCATGCACAAAACCTGTTCAAGACTAAGCCAGTCAAAATCCCAGCATGGACAGGAGGAGCTCATGAAGTCCCACCCTTAACTGAAGAGCTATTGGCAGTTGGTGGCTGCTGGGAAAGATAGAGTCAGTTTTCTTCAGGAAACCAGGCCTTTGTGAGGCTACTCATGTTCCAGCAGATTTGCCTACTACCATGAATATACAGGCTGAACTAAGGGAACTCCTTGCTTTGTTTTGTTTTTTTAAACATAAAAATGAAAGAAAAAGTGGTTGTGGTAGATAAGGGAGGTACTGGAGTAGAAAGAATGTGGAGTAGATTTGATCAAAATACACCATATACATATATGAAATTCTGAAATAATTTAAAAGGATTATTAAAAAAGACAAAAAATGTTGGGTAACATATAGAAAAAAAGAGAAGAAATCTCACAACTGTTGATAAATTACTCAAATCAGTGTGTAAAACAATGGTGGTGTCACAAAATATAAAAACAGAGCTACCATATAATACAGCAATCTCACTACTAGGTGAAATGCGATCCATTAGTACAAAGAAATATCTGCACTTCCACAGTCATTGAAGCATTGTTACAGATGCCAAGGTATGGAATCAACCTAAGTGTCTGCCAGCAGTTGACTAGATTTAACAATATGGTACATACTCCACAAAGGATAATACTCAACCACAGGATAAAAGCCAACTATTTTATGTTTAAGATACATGTCTAAATATGTTATTGACTAACCGATAGCTTCATCTATATATGACAAATTGAAACTCCAAAGTCTGCATATGAGAAATGCAAATCATCCTCTCCCAATTGTACCTAAGCAGGAACATTTTATCCAATGCTTGACCTTTATTTAACAAAATCCAAATCAATATAACTCTCAAGATAAAATCTGGTTAATTCTTCTAGAAATTTTCCTATGAATCATCATCATATCCAATCAGTCAAATTTTCATTAGGATATAAAATATATCCATCCCTACTTCTACTTAAAAAGTAAAAATCACTTAAATATTAGTAAAATGGATTATAATACACAGTATAAGAAGCAAGACATTAAATCAAATATAAATTCAGATTTCAGCACTTTGTGTGTATATATCTGTGTATATGTTAGATGTGTGAATGATGTGTGTTTGAGTGTGAGTGCAAGCATGCCACAGTGTACATGCAGAGGTTATATGACAACTTCCAGTCATTGGTTCTCTCCTTTTCTCCTAGTTACCTAGTATTTTAGATAAGATCTCTGTGGTGGTATTGTGTTCCCCAAAATATTGTGCACCCTAATAAACTTATCTGGGATTAGAGAACAGAAAAGCCACTAGATACTTAGGATAGGCAGTGGTAGCACACACCTTTTATCCTAGCATTCCAGAGGCAGAAATCCATCTGTTCAAGGATACAGTCAAGCATGGTGACTCACACCTTTAATCCCAGAAAGCGATCCTTTAATCCCAGGGAGTGATGGTAGAAAGCAGAAAGGTGAGGACCAGAAACTAGAAGCTTTTAGCTGGTTAAGCTTCAGGCTTTCGAGCAGCAGTTCAGCTGAGAGCCATTGGGATGAGGACTCAGAGGCTTCCAGTCTGAGGAAAAAGGATCAGCTGAGGAACTGGCGAGGTGAGGTGGTTGTGGCTCGTTCTATCTCTCTGATCTTCCAGTATTCACCCCAATAACTGGCCTCAGGTTTGATTTTATTAATAAGAACTGTTGAGATTCCTGCTACAGGTCTCCGTTAATGTTTTTCTAGGAAAGCTAGCCAGTGAGCCTCTGGGTGATCCTCATGCTTCTGCTTCCCATTTTCTGAAGGGGTTCTGGAATTACAGATGAACTCTACTCTATCTGGCTTTTTACCTGGGTTCTTAATTTCAAACTCTAGTCACCAGATTGACCCAGAAAACCCCTTTTACCTCTGAGCCAATTCCTTTGTTGAATTTTACTACTTTTAAATCTGCCTGAACTTCAGTTTCCTCATTAGCAAAGCAGGATAATACTCATATAGTATTTGAGAAAGGAGTGAAGCGATATGGCATACTAGTAATATATGATTATGATATATATGATTATTCTTTCTCTCCAAAATTCACATAATACTCATTATTGATTGTGATAGCATAAAGAGGAGGGGCCATTTCAAGAAGTCATCAGGTCTCATACTTCCTGAACGGAAAGCACTAGGGGCACGATTTGAGGCCCACATTAGTTCTTCTACTCTTCCGCTATACAAGGCATAAATTCATGTCATCCAGTATTCAACAAAAAAAATGCACCTGGGGAGAGACAGCCCTTGGATGGACAGTAAACTTGCCATCACCTTGATCTTGGACACCCCAGCTTTCAGCATGGTGAGAAATTTCTGTTCTCTTTAAATAATTTAGTTTGGGGATAGTGATGTGAGTCAGTGATAGAGTGCTGCCTACCTAGCACGATCCTGGATTCAATCGCTAGCAAATAGATAACTCATCCACCTTAAGGTATTTTATACAGCAACATAGAGGGACTGAATCAGCAAGTAACCAAATTAGGCAATCTTGTGCTTGTTAAGCTGAACATTTCGTTTCGTAGACATTGTAAGTCCTGTTGTCGTTTCTTTGTAAAAAGTTCTGAGTCCTTAATTTGGGAGTGTAGAGCGAGTTTTACCCAGGGTAAATAGGAAGGGACCAGACAAAGCCTCAGGATGAAAGCAGTCACAAAGCCTTCTGGGAAGACATAGGATACTACTGTTCAGGCAAATAATGAGTAGATAGATACTGAGCAAAGGAGCAGCTGTTCTCTTCCATCCATTCATATCTACTGTTTCCCTGTGGAACACGAACAGAGCTCATCTCAGAGGACCTAATCTTTCTGGACAGAGCTTTCCCCATTTTAGAACAGATAACACAATCAGCTTTTGGTCTCTGGGGACTCTTATTAACTAGCATTGTTCTGCTACTTCTCAAATTTCTGACCTAATTTTAGTCTAGAGTAGTGATTTTCAGCCTTGCTTTCACACTATAATCATCAGGGGAGATTTCAGAAATCGTGATGCCTGGGCTTTACCACAGAACAATTAAATCAGCATCTCTGGAGACAGGGTTCCAGACACTGGTACTACAAAAAAAAAAAAAAAAAAAAAAAACCTGCTAAGTGAATCTAATATGCAGGATATGTAGAAAACCATTGACCCAGCATCTCATGTCACAAAAATGTGGTTTAGGAGAGCAATTTCAGCCTCAAATGTGTACCATTTCGAAATGAAGAATCCCAGCCTTGCCCTTGTCCTACTGAATCGGGATGTCCAATTGAACAAGACACTTAACTGATTTGTATTTGAAAAACACTGGTGTAGAATAATTATTCTCAAATGCACCTGCAAGGCAATATTAAAAGATTATGTCTTAGTAGATTGTAGAATACAGTGAAATACAGTAGGCTTATGAGTCAATAAAGAGTACCCAGGGAAAATTGGGTAGACAGTGAGAGAAGGACATAGGATATTGGCTAATTGATATAATCCAATTCGTATTCAAATATATTAGAGATTTAATAGGATCATATTTAATGTGCATTTGTCACTTTGAATTTGGGGTAACAAGCCTGGAAAAAGATCCCCCAGTTATCTGTACTTCCTAGTGTGTGTGCCTTTTTAGAGTTTACTTCCATAACTGTATCAAGCCAAATTTAGTATGATCAAAAAAATATGGAAAAAGTAATGAGGCTGTTTGGGGATGGGGGCGAAGTAATAAAAGTTACTGATGATTCAGATGGTATCTTAGACAACAGATTCAGCCAGAAGTTCAACTACGCTGGAACATGCAAGAAGACTCAGTGTAGAGAGGAACTTTCCAGTCCCTCAATAGTTAGGACTGAATTGTAAGTGACATGAGCCAGACATCTTAGAAGTAGACTTTCCAGTTTTAGCTAACCTTTACTGTGGCTGCTGTCCCAGCCAGTATTTGTTATTGCAGGAGAAAGAAATCTCCATGAGAACCATGATCCAATTCCCGACCTACAGAATTCATGAGCGTAATAGATGTTTGTCTTTCATTATTAAAATTTCAAATTATCTCTATTGTATTATAATTAGGTAGTTGCAATATGATTTGGTGTGTGGAAGTAAGGTGTTACCATAAGAAAATCTAAACTGTTGCAGTAGATCTGACACAGGGAGACAGACATTCAGAAGAGCCTTGGAGGGTTGTTAGCTAAAACATACTGGCCATGATACGAGGCTGCCTGTGAAATCTTAAGCAAATTAGAGAAAAATTTCAGATGAGGAAAGGGAGAGAGAGCTCCTCCTGCGTTCTCTTGCATCTCAACCACCGTAGCAATCTCAGTTCATGTGCTCCCAAAGGGAAAGAATTCACATCTGGGCAAGGGCAGAAAAAGCAAATAGTCAAGGCTTATTTCAGCAGGTAAGAAAGCAAATGCACACTCTAGAGTAGATGGTGGACCTGGGGCTGAGGTAACAGAAAGGGCTGCCTCTACTTATTAATTCCTGAACTACTATTTCTCCTCTTTTCCAACACTGGGGGTATCAGAGTTAGTCCTTCTCCCAGAATAGGCAGAGATTTTCTTAGAAGTACTTCCTTAACCATGGTTCAGTTGGTTATAATTAGATACATTGGATACATGAATACGCATAAAGATGTAAAGTTGAAAATACTATTAGGGGAAGGGTCAAGGACAGCTTGCCAAAGATTGCTTGGTGGCAGGTCAGGGAAGGGAGTTGGGCTTCGTGGGAGGAAGCCAGAACTTGCTTAGACCAGTTTTGTTGTTTTTCCTCCATGTCCTGTCCTTCAGCTTATCTGGTCAGCTTGGTATTTCCAACCTCACTGATTAACATTAATAGTCACCGTATCCCTAACATTTGTACAATAGCACATGATTATATGAATTTCTAGGGTATTGTGTTTACTCAAAATGCAAATAGGCCTATCCTCTAGAAATGTATGGGTGTGGCTTCTTTTGGAGCAGATCTATTTTTTATGTTGTAAGTTATTACTATGAAGTTCAGATTAGCTGTGAACTTGACATTTTCCTGCCTCAGCCACTCAAGTGCTAGGTTCAAAGGCATGTGCCATCAGCTATACATTTATTCATAATAAATCCCCAATGATTTCTAAAGAATTGCACTATATACTGAATGGGAAAGCATAAAATAAAAATAGGGCGTTTGATCCCTACATGTCTGTAGGTAGGAAACAAACTTTAAAAATTACCAAGCTGCAAACACAGAGTACTCTTTTATAGAAAAGAAAGGATGGTTCAGATAGTGAAACCAAGTACCCAGAAAATAGAGCCAAGAATCATCCCCAGATGGTAGTATTGAGCCCTAATCAAGGAACTATCAAGAGGCTACTGTCTGGATTTCAGAGGTGCCAGAGATCAGTGTCTCTTGTATGCTTTCAGTATCCCTTGTAGTATAGTTGTGCTGTTCTTCCACTCAACCATTGTGTATTGGGTATGTAGGGAGCAGATAACTACTTTTCTGAGTTTACGAGTTTGCAAGCTGAGAGAAATTGCATAGGAATATAAACTAGAGGAACCACACCCTGGATTTCATATCTGTTACTGTAATATTACACGTATATGAATATAATGGTAATCATTAATATTATTTATTCTGTAAGTTTGGATGTATATTACACAAAAGAAGTATATGAGATATTATGACTGGAGAGTTCACTGTGGCACATAAATGTTATAAATACAGCTGCACACACAGACACACACAGGCAAGCATGCAATCACATGCACATGTGTGGACAAACTCACAAATAAACATTTATGAATATCCTAGGGCTGGAGAAATGGCTCAGTGTGTAAATGTTTGCTGTGCAATAGCCTGGGTTTGAACTTCCAGCACTCATGTAAATTCCAGGTGGGTGTAACAATTTGCCTGTAGTCCCAGCATTCCTAAGGTAGATACGGATGATCCTTGAGGCTAGCTGGCTAACTAGACTAGCTGAATCAGGGAGCTCTGGTTTCAATGAAGGAACCTACTTTAATATAGAAGAAGAAGAAGGAGAAGGAGGAGAAGGAGGAGAAGGAGGAGAAGGAGGAGGAGGAGAAGGAGAAGAAGGGCAATCAAGAAAGACACTCAGTATAAACTTCTGGCCTCCACATGCACACACATATACATGGATACAGACCTGCTTGGGCACACATAAATAAACCACATATATACCCACAAAAATGAGGAGAGAAACTAAAAAAGCATATGTGACCATTTCATATTTTTATTTTACAGTGTGATTAATATTCTCACCACAAAGAGATGAAACAATAAATAAATAAAAGAAATAGTATCTGGGAGCATATCATTACTTCAACCCACAGAGTATATTATAAATTGTTAGGTCTCAAGCCGTCCAAATATCCAGAAATGACATCAAACTGGATTTTAGGAAGTTTTCTGTTGGTTAGATAAAAGCCAGCATTTCTCAGAATCTTGTAAACCTGTTTTCCATCAACCAAAAGGTGTTATTTCCCTTACCTCTGGCAGAAGGGACATATGACTCCATTGACATGTACCTGTAGTTGTATATCAAAGCCCATGATAGCCTCCAGGCTCCCTCAGTCCCTACTCAGAAGTACTTGTTATATAGTTCAGTAGTCCACACTAGCATTCTAGGCCTCCCTGGTCTTCCCTCCTCTCAAACACCTGCTTGTTCACTTTAAAATAGCAAGGTTTTCCCCTTTGCATCTGCTAGTCTCACTGTTTTCTCTCTCTCCATCCTTCCCTCCACCCTCCACTCCTTCCTTCCCTCCCTCCTCTCTCTCTCATTTTCCCTTCATCTATCTCCATATCTTGCTTTCTTCGTCCTCTCTCACTTTTCTGTGCCTGCTATTCTTTGTCCAATCTGTCTCTTTCTCTCTGCTCTGAACTCTTCTGGATATGTCTGGGTATTTTTTTCTGTCTTCTGTGTAATAAAAAACGTTTCCTTAACCATACCATGGACCAGCCATTTCAGTTGTAATAAAGGGTCTTACTAAAATTTCCACTCAAATACAATCATACAATTAAGTTGGAATTATTTCAAAATGATTATTATCATGACATTCTTGAGAAAGAAAGGCACATATGTATTTAAAAATGGTTCAAGTGACTTTGCCTTTCAGAGAATGCAAAAATGGAATAAATGAAAGTATTTTTATAAAGAAACATGTAAGCAGAATAGGTGACAGTGTCAGAATATGAAAGAGAGACTGAAGCTTTCCTTCAATAATTTAGTGATGATTATATAGATGAAAGGAAATGTACAAGAAGCTTTTTTGTTTGTTTCTTTTTCCACAGAGGGCAGGACATGTGGGAACATGGTGGAAACTGGAGCAGCTGGAATTTGGGTCATAAATTAGGAAGCATTGCAGGAATGTAAGAGATATGAAATAGGGACTATGTTATTAATATATATTTTCCAACTAGTAAAATTTAAAGGAACATTTATATAGCTTTTTGCTCAATTTAAGTATTACCTCTTAGTTCTATAAATTTGGAATTTTATCAAACACATATAGCTGATAAAGAATTTATTGAGAAAAACAATGTTAAAGATAGTGTTGGTTGCTTCACAGTTTTGGGGTTTTCTGTTGTTGTTGTTAAGAATCCCATGCATCCACATATTCTGACCTCTTTATGAAAAACTTGAATTAATTTTATGATGCCTGTGTAGTGGAAGTTTGTCCAATCAGAATCTCTGTATTTGTCATCACCTAGCTTGTGACTATATTTCAGTTATTTAGATTCTTATAAATTTGGTTACCCTATATATAAGTTATAGCATATACCTACCCTCTTCCCTGACCAATTTGCTGTATAAATCAGGAATTAAAGAATATTCCACAAATGAAATATTGTGTTTATAAAAGGAAAACTGATTGTGTTCTATAACACAATTAGACTAGATGTGTCCTAAAAATTAACTACATTGATTATTAGTCTATGACTCTTCAGATACTGTAAATGTCTTATTGAATGAACTCACACCTAATTTGTAAATTCCTACTTCAGAAAGCCTTTCATGGGGCTAGGAATGGAAATCAGAGCCTTGGGCATTTTAGCCAAGTCTTGTACTGTTGAGATTTGTTCCAGTTCTCAATATAAAATCTATATACTAATATAAGACAGATTTTGGAATATCATAACAATTTATTTTACTGCCAATGCTATTTAGAGCAAGACCAATATAGTCTAATACTGGGATAATAATAATGCACAATGCATAGCATTAATTATTGGTTTGAAGTGATCTACCACATTTAAAAATGCCTTCCCCCCATGTAGTGACTGATTTATAGTTTTCCTTATGTTTAAGAGGTTTTTTACTATGGTGCTTGTTCTCACAGTTTGATTCAGTGTTGAAAGATGTCATTCTTAAGAGAGTCTTTAGATCCTACATTTATAGGTATTGAATTTTTATCTAACTTCAGTTCTAACACTGACAAAAATTATTGCTTCCTCTATAACATACCACTAAATATTGGAGACCCCTGTCATGTCCCTTTAAGCTTTCAAGACAAAAAAATACTTCCTGCAAAAGTATCTTATATAAAGGTAGTTTCTTAGCTTGTTTTTGGATGGTCTCCAAGATTTCTTCTGAAATACTATGTTTAGAAGGGGATGTGATTCTCCATATGTGTTCAGGTAACCACATATCACTTGCCTTGAGATTGATGCTAAATACATTTGGTTGTATGTTTTTTAACATTGCAGAAATAAAGATAGTATAACAAACAAATCCTTATGTCACAAATGCTATTTATTTGTCTTTCTTAAATAATTCTACAAAGTACTAATTGTTTACTTCATTATATTCCTGTGCTCTCTGCTTAGGGCATTAGCCCTTGCTCAAGTTCCTGAGTTCAAAGAGGTAGCAGTGGATGGAAAATGGATATTTGTAAATTGTTCTATCTGATGTACTTCTATACTGCCTTACATGGAAGTTAAAGCAATATCAATTTTCTGTCCCAGATATAAAGATTATGTGCAATCAAAATTTTGTGGCCTTGACTTGCAAAATTTTCAAGCACAATTTTCGAGCACTACCATGGTATTAAGAAAAAACATTCCTACTTTTAAATGCAACTGGAACTTATACAATCTACAAATAAATATGCATTCAATCAATGTATTATTCAGTTCTATTGGTAAAGCAGATTTTGGGGGGGGGTGCAATTCATGACAGTTGCTTATATATTGTGACAACTTCAGGAACTGGCACCATTTAAGTGTAGTTTTCAATCAATGTAAATGCACCTTAACTGTGTTTTCACTCACTGTATTCCGTCATTTGTCCATATGTACATACAATACATGTATCCATACAAAAACAATTAATGAAAAAAGAGGCTATAAATTTGAAGGAGAACAGGAAGGTTGTATGGGGAAGTTGGAGGGAGGAAAATGAAGGGGTAAATGTTGTAATGAAAATGTAATCTCAAAAATAAACAACAACAACAAGGAATTGAAGACGATATTCAAATACCAAAACAGAATGAAAAAAGTGATGTTCATAGAACAGTCCTTATATCCAGGCTAAAGATTTATGAATTGATTTATAGTCAATTAGATAAGTTGGTTTAAAATTACAAACTAAATTAAAACCATTGACATTTCTATAATACTATGGAGGAACACTTATAAAATATTCATTTCCAGTTATGAAATTCATTTTTGACAAAAATGATGTTTTAATTGTTAGAGTATAATCCAAATTCAGTGAAAATCCTGTTATTATAATTTTAACCATGTTTAGAAATTATAGGTGTGGGAAGCAATAATAAATTTCATTTTATGACATTTCATAATGATACTAAAAATATTTTTAAAAACTTAGCAGTATTATAAGGATGTGAAAATTCATACAATTATGAAAAAGAATGTGCCACCTAAATGATTACATATTTTTTCTGATTTAAAGCATTGCGTAGGTTTAAAATATCACAATTTTTTATCCATTTGCAAAAAAAATTCAGCATCTTTGTTAATATAATGTTTTTGACAATACTTTGAGAATTTTATGCTGTGAATTGTATTAACATTTCATTAATTATTTGGTAATTTCAAACACTGGGTGTTGATCCTATTTACTTTCTTCCCCTAACTCCTCCAACATTTACTCAAATTCCCTACCCAACCAATTGTATATCTTCTTTTATTTTCCTTTTTTTGTATTAAAAATGTTCATACAATAAATATATTCTGATTATGGTACCCCTCCTCTGACTTCTCCCAATCCTTTTAACCTCACTACCCACCCATCTCCATGGCCTTTCTTTCTCTCTTTAGAAATGAAACAAATAGGAACAAAGCAAAAAAAAAATCAGAATTTAAAAAGGAAAAAATACAAACACCCACACACAGAAAACTCATAAAAACACAAAATCAGATGCTATAATAAACAAGAAAAAGACCAGCAATAAAAACAAATTCTCAAACAAAGCGATATAAGACAAAGTCTACAAAAATATCTTTGAGCACATTGTGTGTTGGCTATATACAGCTGGAAATCAGGCCTATTCTTAAGTGTAGTTACTTTATCCAATGATATCCTGTCTTAGGGTTTCTATTCCTGGGATGAAACACTATGACCAAAAAGCAAGTTGGGGAGCAAAGGGTTTATTTGGCTTACACCTCCACAGCACTGTTTATCATCAAAGGAAGTCAGGACAGGAATTCAAGCAGTGCAGGAACCTGGATGTATGAGCTGATGCAAAGACCATGGAGGAGTGCTGCTTACTGACTTGCTCAACATCACTTTCTCAGTCTACTTTTTATAGGACCCATGACCATCAGCTCAGGGATAACACCACCCACAGTGGGTTGGGTCTTGCCATATCAATATCTAATTAAGAAAATGCCTCACAGCTGAATATTATGGAGGCATTTTCTTAATTGATTTTCCTTCTTAGCTTTAGCTTATGTCAAATTGACATAAAACTGTTTAGCAACAGACATTATTGGAGAAAACTATTTTCCCCTTTGCAAGTGGGTATTATATCAATTGGAGATATCTTCTTAGGGCTGGGAGCCTGTATTTACTTCCACCTCTAAGCACTGAGACCATGCCCTCCAGCCTGAAACTCTGCAGGCCTTGTGCATGTGTAGGGAGGGGTGCCTTACCCTGAAGCACCACCTCTAGTGAGGCAGCAGGTAACTGCTAGGTACCTGCCCCCCCCCCCTCACTCCCGCATGGCCCAGATTACCAGCCCAGCTAGCTCAGTTGGTAAAGCATGAGACTCTTTATCTCAGGGTTGTGGGCTTCAGCCTCATGTTGGGTGCCAGATAATGAGATCAAATAGCAACAAATCCACAGAAATAGCTTAATGATTATAGGAATTTATTGGGGGGTTAACTCACAATAGAGAAAACTCACAATACAGGAAATAGGGATTGAGGCACGGTCTAACACTGTTCTCTGGAGATCTCTGCCCAGATCTGCACCAGCATCCAAGACCACGAGGTAGTGAAGAGAGCAAACACATACCTCATCCCAGGTCTTAAGGGGTCCCCATCCGGCTATGCCCCCCTGGAGGCAGGTACCTAGTTACCTGCTTCCTCACTAGGGGCAGTGCTTCAGGGTAAGGCACAGACAACCACCCCTACATACATTCTGCCAGTCTCTGTGAGATCATGTATGTATCAGTCCTGATTTATCTGGAAGACTGTGTTTCCTTGGAGTCATCCATTTCTTCTGGCTCTTGTAATCATTCAGCCTCTCCTTCTGCATAGTTCCCTCAACCCTGATGGGAGGGGTTTGATGAATATATCCTGTTTAAGACTGAGTGTTCCAAAATCTCTTAGTATGGAATGTCCAGTTGTGGGTCTTTCTGTTAGTCCCCATCTCCTGTAAGAGTAAGCTTATCTGATGATAGCTGAGTGAGGTACTGATCTATGGGTATGGAAGAATGTCAGTAGAGGTCTTCTTATTGCTATGTACCTTATGCAGAACAACAGGATTTGAAACAGTGGTTCTCAACCTTCCTAATGTGGCAACCCCTCAATAAAGTTCCTCAGGTTGTGATGACCCCCAACCATAAAACTATTTTTGTTTCTACTTCATGACCAAAATTTTGCTACTGCAATGAATCACAATGTGAATATCTTATATGCATGACATCTGATATGTAATCCCCATGAAAGGGTCACTTGATCCCCAAAGGGTCATGAGAAACACTGCCCTATCCACACATGGCCTATCTACTCTGAGGTTCTTGGCTGCCAGAGCAGTGTCAGGCAGAGGTTCCATCTCATTGAGTGGACATTAATACTATCACCCTAAGAATGTCATTTTGGCATGTATACCTTGGTAGTAACCAATAGCTCTCTAATTAAATTTAAGACCTGCATGACAAGAGGGAAATCATATCCGGTACTGGATATCTCCTCTACAACCTCTAATTTACTAAACCAGCATAATCCCTAACAACAATCTATAAACACTTGTCTGTGGGAGGCCAGCTCCCACCTTTTAAAAGATTCCTGTGAGGAGGAAAGAGAGAGAAGAAACTTTTAGATAGAAAGATAGTGGAGATGAGAAGGACAGAAACCCACAATAGCTTTGGGAGGACCTGGATCAAAATCCAATGGCCCCTTCTGTCTCTTCAAAGCGGCTTTTTATAACAATGCTAGGGGCGGGGCAAAAGACCTCCCCCTTACTAGATTGAAGCACACTGCACAGGCAAGTGCAGACCATTCCAAATACTTGGTAACCACAACTATGGTCAAATCATCCCCTTATGCATCCCTGCTGGGTAAAGCAAACTCAGATTTTTGGACCCTGAGTTAAGTTCTCACTAGGAAACCTCTGTGGGTCTCTACACTTGTTCACAGATAAGTATAGTCCTCACTCCTCACCAAGAAAACTTCCCTTTGCAACAGATGGATACCACTACAGAAAACCACAGCTGATCAAAAAAAATAGTTGTGGAGCCCAGCACCAGTGGATATATCTACAACACACTCCCAAATCTAAGGTGCACGGGAATATTGTGGAAGAAGGAGCTAAAAGATTGTAAGAGTAAGTGGCACAGGAAATTTGTTATGAGATTGTGTCTCCTAATAACATCAGAATATACATCCATACAGTCTTACCAAAATGACTGCCCAAATGTAAGCTTAACAAGGACAGTACCAAAGAACCTGCCAAAATGAACAGGGAAAAGACCATGAGGAATTCTACACAAAGAACTACAGGCAACTGAAGAAAGCTGGGAGCAGGAGATTTGGTCTTTCCCAGGGACAAGCGCACTAATTGGTTGTCCAGTGCCAAATGGTCATCCCTGAAAACATTCATACAAGTAATATTACATGGACTGAAAAGGTTATAATTATGAATATTATATATATACATACATATATATGCATGCAATAACAATTAGGAAAGAAAGAAGACATGAATATGAAGGCAAGCATGGGAAGGGTTTGAAGGGAGAAATGTAATTATATTATAATCTCAAAAATAAAAATCATTATTAAAAGTATCCATATTATTTTCTATGGTGGCTACACTAATTATATAGGATTCTTTTATAAGTCAAAATTCACCACCATCATTTTAAATAATGTGTATTCTGATTGGGGTGATATGAGATCTCAATGTGGTTTTAATTTGCATTATTTTAATGCCTAAATATATTGAGCATTTTATATGATCCTGAAATTGATTTTAATTGAATTGAACATATTTTATTTAGGATTTTTGTCTATATTCATACAGAATATTGGTTAAATTTAATTTTTACATTATGATGCATTTTCATTAGATATTGGTATCAAGGCAATACTGTCCCAGTGAAATAAGTTTGGAAATGTACACTTTCTATTTTATGGTATACTTTAGGGGATATATATGTTAGTTCTTCTTCAAAGATATGGTAGAATTTGGTATTGGATCCATCCCAATAATGGCTTTTTTTAATCATGATATTATTTTACTTTTATGGCTACATTTGTGTGACTGTATGTGTATCACGTGTGTCCATTACCTATGGTTGTCAGAAGAGGTTTTTGGATGTCTTGGAACTAAAGTTATAGGCAGTTGTGAGCTGCCTTATGTGGGTGCTGATAGCTGAACCCAGGACCTACAAAAGAGCAGCAAGTGTTCTTAATCAGTATTTCCAGCCCTATGTCATAATAGTGCTTCAATCTCACTGCTAGCTGTTGATATATTTAGGATTTTATATCTTCATGGTTCAATTTTGGTAAGTTTTAAATGTGTAGAAGTTTATCCATTTTACGTATATGTTTTAGTGTTTTGGAATATAAGTTTTCAAATTATCTCTGATGATGTTTTAGATTTGCTATGTTGTTAATTATCCCATTTTTCTCCAATTTTATTGATTTCGGCCTTCTATCTTTCTGTTGGTTAGTTTGGCTAAGTTTTGCCAAGTATATTTACTTTCATTTTCTCTCAAAGAACCAGCCCATTTTTTGCTCTTCTGGTCACTATTTCATTTATTTCCACTGTGATGCTGATGGCTTTATTCCATCTATCCATTCTTCTGTTGGCTTATTTTGTTCTTGTTTTTCCAATACTATAAAATACATTGTCAGGCTACTTATTGAAGTCTTTTGAATTCTTTTATAATGAATGTAGACATTAATGAATATCATCTTCTCTCTTAGTACTACTTTTGTTGTATCTCATAGATTTGGCCATATTTGATTTTCATTTTATTTGATTCTAGGATTTTTTTTTTCAGTTCTGAGAACTTAACTTATAGCCTCACCAATTGTAGGCAAGTGTTCTACCACTATATTCTAAGCCTGATTATAGGAATATTTAAGTCTTAATAATCCAGCTTTTCCAGTGATCCATTGTTCATTCAAAAATATTATTCAATCCTGATTTATTGTTGTAATCACTCAATTTGTTTTTGTACTTGTTAAAGAATTGCTCTATGGGCTAAAATATGATGTCTTCTGAGAAAAAAATCATGTATTAATGAAAAGAAAGCACATTCTTCAGCCTCTGATTGGTGTATTCTACATGCCTGTGTCCATCTGTCGTATCCTGTAATTCAATTCTATTTCTTAATGACTTTTTGGTTTAATGCACAACTGATCTATTAAAGTGAGGTGTAGTTACCTCACATCATTGTATTGTGACTTTCTTTTTCTTTATGTTCTGTAATATTTATTTTACAAAATTTTGCTCTAATGTTTGATATTTATATATTTACATGTTATTTCTTGTGTATTATTCTATTTGTCAGTTTCAAGACTATCTTTGTGTCTCCAGACTGGTTTATATTTGAAGTCAGTTTTGTTAGATATGAGTATATAGAGCTACTCTTGATTATTTTCTGATTCTATTTGTTTAAAATATCCTCATCTATCCTCTTATTTTCAGTCTGTGCATTTTTGCCTGTGAGTTTTATGTGTGTGTGTGTGTGTGTGTGTGTGTGTGTGTGTGTGTGTGTGTGTGTGTGGTAGAAAGTGAATTGTTGGGTCACATTTTAAAATTCAACCAATTAGTCTTTGTATTTTAATTGAAGAATTAAGACAATTTGCATTCAGAATTATTACTAAGATGTATGTACAAAATCTTGTCATTTTGTTCTTTGCTTTGTGGTTATTTTGAGTAGTCTACATTAATTTTCCCTCCTTTATCCATCATATAGTCTTGCTGGTTTATTGAATTAATCATGTTTGATTCTTCCCTAATTGACACTTAGTTATTTTCTCTTCTGGTGAGATTTATACTTTCCCAAGCTTCCATTTCACTGTCTTTTCTATTCTTTGGTTTGTAGGATGACTTCAAGCATCTTTTATAATACTGATTTAGTGATAACAATTCCTTTTTTTTTCTTATTGTCACTTGACAGAATCTAGATTCACATAGGAGGGAAGCCTCTAGGTTTGGCTGTAAGGGATTAAGGTTAATTCAGTTGAGAAGACTCTAAATATGGTCAGCACCATTGCATGGGGAGGGAGACTATTTAGTGGAGTATGAGTCACTTTATGGTTGGCCAAAGAAAATACATTCCCACAGAAACTATTAATTGCCAGTAGTCTCTTAAGGAGGCATAAGACCTTATGAGCTTCTTCTCACCAATGATAAAATGTTGATGGAACTGATCTTTTTCAGGGCTTATGCTTTTGGCGACATACCCAGCTCACTATAGGTACTTTTAAAGTAAGGGTGTTCCCTACAGTGTCTTATAAGATTGGTTGCTAAACTGAATATCTAAAGCAGGTACACAAGGCAATCTTTAACTTAAAAGAATTATTGAGGACCAGGAGCTAATAGTAGAAGCTGGAGCCACAGTAGACTGGCAGGGCTGGAAATGATTCCAAAAAGAAAAAGAATTGCTAGGAATGCTTGAAGCACAGGAGCTTTTGCTGTTCCTGGAGACAAAGCTCAAAGGAGAGCTAGAGGTCAGAAAAGAACCTGACTTCTCCCTTTTTCTACACTTCAACTTTCCAACATTGTGTCCCAAAATCACCGGATATCCTTAATGATGGAGGAATGAGACAAAGAGAAATATAGTTAGCTGGATTTCGGTAAAAGGGCAAAGATAATACCTCTAATCCCAGTACTTGAGAGGTTGAGAAAGGAGGATTTTCATGCATTTGAGTCCAGTTTGTGCTACTGAGAAAAACAGAAAGACATTCTCTCAAATACTACCCCTACCCTGACAAAAGGCAAAGTTAGATGAGGAAGGATCCAAAAGCAAATGCCAACACAAGATGCAGAGAGACCTCTTTTACATTTCAGTTATTCAATTTACATAAAATAAAAAATATGTATATATGTTCTAAAAGGTTATGTAATAGCTTTGACACTTAATGCAATTTCTGTAATCCATTTCACACATACTTACAGGCTTTTTACCATCTTGCTATAGACACTTCATTTTCTTTTAACACCTGCGCAATAGTCCATTATAAGTAATATTCTATAATAAGTAATGCCACAATTGAAGCTTCCTCTACAAATGTTTGCCTCTACAATTAAGTTTAGGATAAATTTTGTGGGTAAGGGGTTAAGATAGGGTCTCATTCTGTAGCCGAAGTTTGCTTCAGATTTGCAGGCATCCTCCTGCTTCAGTTTCCTGAGTGCTTGTCTTATAGGTGTGAGCCACCATGCCTAGATAAGTTTTTAGGATACATTTCTAAAATCATTTTTCTTGATGATGTATATGCACCTTTAAAGTTTTGGTAGATATTTGAACATGTCTTTATAATGTTTGTAGTAATTTCTATTCACATTATGATAATCCAAAAGGCTTCCAATGTTACATAATATCATTGGTGGTCAAATTGTAAATACAAATATATGTATGTGTCTATATGTATATGTGTTACAGTCTATGTCTATGGCAATGGCTAGGACTCTCTCACTACATCTCTGCTTGTACACAAATATGTCATGCTTATATCTGTATGGCTGTGTTGTCTATGTCTATGTATCTATAAATGTAGTTGGTTCTCATTCTTGGATTCAGTATTTGCAAGTTTTCCTACATGCTAAAATTTATAGTACCAAAATCAATACTTTCGGCACTTTTTATTTGTGGACATGTGCAGAGTGATAAAACATTTTCTATTACTGAATACTCATGTGTCCAGCCAAAGCTGAGCAAAATGGCACTCTCTTCTCTTATTTCAGCTATCAGGTCCTACATTAAGGAAGTAACCTTTTCATGGTCAATTTAATGTATCATGTACTTTTAAAAATCATTCTTTGTGATGGTGGATTCAATATTTAAAATTGCTCCTAAGCATAGTGCTGAAGCACTGTTTGGTCTTCATAAGCTTTAAAAACTATAATAGGGTTATGGAAAAAAGTATATGTGCTTGGTAATCTTCATTCTGGCATGACTGGTAGTTCAGTGGTCTCCAAGTTCAACGTTAATGGGTTAGCCAAGTATTACATAAGATGTCATTGTACAGAAACACACATTAAAAAGAGCTATAGATTGATCAGTTGATAAAAATATGTTGACCATAAGCTTTTCTCTTTTCTCTTGGGTGTGTTTTATTGATAAACTAGTCAATTATCACAAAAAAGCCTTAAACACAAAATTAGAAAGATAGTAGTATTTAAGATCATGTTATTATTTTATTAGTTCATAGATACAAAGTTTGCCAGTGCTTTCTACTTGCAGGATATCTGACACAAAGAACAGTCTATATTTTTGGAGCATAAGTATAAGAAAATCCTTGATTCTGAAAAAAATGCTTCTTTTTTTAAAAAAAGTAATATTTTGATTCATTATTTGAGAATTTCATACAATGTAATTTAATCATATTCACCTTTCCTCCCCCAATACCTCACTTATCTATTTTCTCTACCCTTACCTCCCTAACCATCAAACTTCAAGGTTTCTTTTTTTAACCTATGGAGTCCAACTTGAGTTGTTCAACTGTTATGGGTATGGTGCCTGCAATGGATAGTGATAAAAATACCAGGTGTCATAGCAATGATAAAAGAACACCAACTCTTCTTTGCAAAGCAACAATCAAATGCTAATAGCTCCTCAGCTAGGGGTAGGACTTTGTGCCTACCTTTCAGCCACCATACTGGAATAACATCTATCTTGAATTTGTTCAGGTCATACATATGCTTTCACAACTGTTGTGAGTTCATAGGTACAACTGTCCATTGTGTCCATGAAGCACTGTTTCCTAGATGTTTTCAACCACCTCCATCTCTTATAATCTTTCCATGCCCTATAACTCAAAGATCTTTGAGCCTTGAGGCGGGGTATATGATCTAGGCAACCCATTTGGGGCTGAGCACTCCAGAATATCTTATTCTCTGCTTGTCGACTGGTTGTGGATCTCTGTGCTAATTGCTATATATTTAAGAAAAAGCTTCTCTGGTGATGGCTCAGTGATGCATTGATTTTTGAGTGTAGCAATAAGCCATTAGAAATCATTTTAATACTGTGTCCATTTAGCAGAAGAATGGTAACAGGTTCTCCCCTAGGTCCTATGACTTATCTAGCCACCATTTTGTTGCCCTGTTAACAGTGGCTGATGTGGGTTCTATCTAGTAGAGTGAGGCTTAAATAAATTCAGAAAGTGATTGATTGTTCCCATAACAGTCATGCCAATATTACATCAATGATCATATCTTGCCAGGTAGGTCATTTTTTAGTTTGCAGTGTTTGCACCTAGGTGAGATTGCTTCTTTAATTTGCCATTCCGGTATGCATTGATCCAGATTGCTTAATTGGAAGGCTATTAGTATGGTGAGCCTTGGATTCTCTTTTATTCACTGTTACCTTGCATTATTTTATTAGAAATTATGCTTCCATAAATGTCTTTTACATTTTTCTCAAATGTATTGTGTGTGAGTAGGTAATGTATTTGTGGTTGCTTTTGCCACCATGTGTGTGTGGTATTCAGAAGACAACTTTGTAATATTGGTTCTAACCCTCTACGTTAACTCAGATTCTGAAGATCAAATGAACTCAGGTCTCCAGGTTTGCATGGTAAACACCTTTACCTGCTGAGCTGACTCCATAAATGTATTTTTTATGAAGTACTGAGAAGTACTGTGTCTGTTCATATGCTTGGGCTTTATAATACATGTGAAAAGTTCTTAGGTGTGGGGAATATGTGAACTTCTTAGGGGAACCCCATTCCCTCATCTGGAAAATAAATGGAGAAGTAGATAACATCAGATTAAAAACAGTGATGATTTCCATTACAGATGTGAACAAATGAAATGAAATTTTTTTGTATCAGTCTTACTAGAATTAACTTACCCTACAATGAAATTCTGATAAGTTAACATGAATTAAAATACATGGTTTTATCATTGTTAAGTGAACCTAATAAACTGAGTTTTTTCAAAAGAAATCTGAGGATCCATTGATCTGCAATGATAATGCACAGCAATTGAAAGTGTCAGTTTCATCAATAAGTGACAACCTACTTGCACCTATACGAGGGTAATGCCCTCCTTTCCTTACCCATGGTACATGATGATAATCATGAAGATGAAATATAACTTCAGAATCCTCATTAACATAAAACCCAGGAATAAGAACCAAAAATGTTGTTTTATTAAATGGTGAAATAGTAAATATTTTATGATTGAGTGCAACATGGTTTGTCTTTCCAACTCTGCTGTTGTGCAATCTATAGTACAAAGGCAGGAAAATACTACGTAAATACTAAGCGTGACAAGTGTAAGAACATTTTAGTCACAAAACCAGACAGCTGGCTTATGGGCCCTAGTTTAATGACCTCTGGTGTAAAGATCCACTTTGACTGAAGCAGAATGAACATCTCAAAATCCATTCTTGATTCTGATGCAGTTATATTATGCTTGACCATTTTCATGCCCATTTTTTAATACACAGTTCAAGCTAAATGGGTCTTTCATAGTGTAGTTCCAGCTTACATCTTTTTGTCCTCATCTCATTCAGAGAATTTCATTCAAGATTATGAGCCACAGTTTTTTTTTAATTTTTATTTATTCTTATCTTATACAATACATCTGGACATAGTGTCCCTTTCCTTCACTCCTCACAGTTCCCCTACCTACACTCTCCAGCAGATCAACTCCATACCCCTGTCTGTCTCTGTCCAGAAGAAAGCAGGCCTCCCAGGGACATCAACACGGCACAGGACACAATAGGAACAGGCACAAACCCTCACAGAAAGGTTGGGTGAGTCAATCTAGTAGGAGAAAAAGGCTCCCAAAGTGTAGACAAAAGAGTCAGAGACACTCCCACGCCCACTGCAGGAGTCCCCCAAAACACCGATAACATATGCAGAGGCCCTACCACAGACCCATGCAGGCTCAGTAATTGGGGTTTCAGTCTCTGTGAGCCCCCATGAGCCCTGCTTAATTGATACAATGGGCCATGCTCTCCTAGTATCCTCAACCACTCTGCAGTTCCTTCTCCCACTCTTCTGCAGAGTTCCCCAAGCTCCAAGGGGAAGGATCCATTGAAGACCTCCAACCTGGACTCTCTGTCTGCCTAATGTTTGGCTGTGAGTATCTGCATCTGCTACAGTCAGCTGTCAGCTACATCACAGCTGTCAGCTCTGATGATGATTGAAATAGGCACCAATCTATGGGTAGAGCAGAACATCAATAAGAATCATTTTATTGATTTTTTTTTGATGGCCATGCTTGCTTCTACCCTAGATTCTGAGCTATCCAGCCTCAGGTTCCTGGACATCAAGGCAGTGTCTGGCATGGGCTCCCACTCATCTATGCCATTATTACCTGAACACATCTTGTAAGCAGGACAAATTGTAGGTCGAAGGTTTTGTGACTCAGATGGTGACCCAAGCCCACCATTGGAAGTCTTGTCTGGTTGCAGAAAATGGAGAGTTGAGGCTTCTTATCCTCCATTTTTAAGAGTTCTTGCTAGGATCACCCTCATAGAGTTCAAGGAGTTTCCACTACACAAGGCTTCCAACCCTCCTCCCTCCAATGTCCTCCAATTCCAGTCATTTCTCCCCATACTCACTCCCTCCCTATCCTTTCCTTGCACTTGATCCCTTCTATTTCCACCCTACCTGCCCCAAGTTCACTGACCAAATGTATTCAATTTCTCTTTTCTAGGAAAATCCCTGCCCTTCTCTCACAGTCCTCCTTGTTATTTAGCCTCTCTGGGTCTGTGGGTTGTATCAAGGTTGTCATTTACTTAACAGCTAATATCCACTTATAATTGAGTACATACCATGTTTGTCTTTCTGGGTCTGAGATGCCTCACTCATAATGATTTTTTTCTAGTTTCATCCATTTGCCTCCAACTTTTGTGAGGTCATGTGACATTGACTTATTATTGTATATTAAACTGTGCCTGCATCCCTGGGATGAAGCCTATTTGGTCATGGTAGTTAATCTTTTTGATGTGTTCTTGGGTTGGTTTGAAAGTATTTTGTTGAGTATTTTTGCATCTATGTTCCTAAGGGAAATTGGTCTATAATTCTCTTTCTTTGTTGAATCTTTGTATAGTTTGGGTATCAGGGTGACTTTAGCCTGATAAAATAAGTTAGGCAATATCTTTTTTATTTCTATTTCACAGAATCATTTGTGGAGTATTGGTGTTAACTCTTCTTTGAAAGTCTGGTAGAATTCTGAACAAAACCCATCTGGCCCTGGATATTTTTTTGGTTGGGAGAATTTTAATGGCTGTTTCTATTTCAGTAAGGGTTTTATGTCTATTTAAATTGTTTACCTGATCTTGATTTAACTTTGGTAAGTGGTACCTATGGAAAAAATTATCCATTTCTTTAATAATTTCCAATTTAGTATAGTATAGGTTTTTAAAGTATGTCCTTATGATTCTCTAGATATCCTTGGTTTCTGTTGTTATATTCCCCTTTTCCCTTTCTGATTTTACTAATTTACATATTCTCTGTATGTCTTTTAGTTAGTTTGGATAAGGGTTTGTCTGTCTTGTTTATTTTTGTGAAGAACCAACTCTTTGTTTCATTGCTCCATTGTATTGTTCTCTTTGTTTCTATTTTATTGATTTCAGCACTCAGCTTGATTATTCCCTGCTATGTACTCCTCTGAGGTGTGTGTGTGTGTGTGTGTGTGTGTGTGTGTGTGTGAGACTTTTTGTTCTAGAGCAGTGGTTCTCAACCTGTGGGTCACAACCTCTTTGGTGGACAAAGGACCCTTTCACAGGGGTTGCCTAAAACCATCTAAAAGCACAGATATTTGCATTATAATTCTTAACTTTAAAATTTTATAGTTATGAAGGAGAAACTAAAAAAAAAATTATGGTTGGGTCACCACATTAGTGCTATGCACTTTCCTCTTAGCACAGCTTTCATTGTGTTCCATAGTTTGGTGTGTGCTGTGTATTGATTCTCATTGAATTCTAGAAAGTCTTAAATTTCTTTGTTTCTGTCCTGATCCAGTTTTTATCCAGTAGGGAGTTGCTCAGTTTCCATGAGTTTGTAGGCTTTCTTTTGTTGAAATCCACCTTTAATCCATGGTGAGCTAGAAGGATGCAGGGAGTTATTTAAATTATTTTGTATCTGTTGAGACTTGCTTTGTGACTGATTTTGTTAATTTTGACTGTGGTTAATTTTGGAGAAAGTTCCATGAGGTGATGAGAAGGTGTATTTTTTTGTGTTTGGGTGAAATGTTCTATAAATATCTGTTGGGTCCTTTTGGTTTATAATGTCTGTTGGCTCCAGCATTTCACTGTTAATTTTTGGCTGGATGGCTTGTCTGTTGCTGAGAGTAGGGCATTGAAGTCTCCCCCCATCAATGTATGATTTAAGCTTTAGTAATGTTTCCTTCACATATGCAGATGACCTTGCATTTAGGGCACAGATATTAAGAACTGAAACATCATCCTGGTGGACTTTTCTTTTGATGATTATGAACTATCAATTCCCATCTCTTTTGATGAATATTGGTTTGAAGTCTACTTTGTTAGACATTAGAATGGCCATACCAGTTTGCTTCTTAGTTCCATTTGCTTTGAAAATCTCTTTCCTAACCCTTTCCTATAAGGTAATATCTATCTTTAATGTTGAGGTGTGTTTCTTGGATGTAGCAGATGGATGGATGGATACTGATGTCTCATCCATCATATTAGTCTTTGTCATTTTATTGGGGAATTGAATCCATTGATATTGAAAAATATCAATGACCAATGACTGTTAATTCTTGTATCTTTGTTGTTGTTGTTGCTGCTGTTGGTGGTGGTGGGGTGTGTGTGTGTGTGTGTGTGTGTGTGTGTGTGTGTGTG
>CABHPQ010121049.1:13759-31809 GCA_902168405.1 Peromyscus aztecus | reverse complement strand
GGTGGTATTGTGTTCCCCAAAATATTGTGCACCCTAATAAACTTATCTGGGGTCAGAGACAGAACAGCCACTAGATACAAAGGGTAGAAAATGGTGGCACTCACACCTTTAATCCTAGCATTCCAGAGACAGAAATCCCTCTGGATCCCTGTGAGTTCAAGGCCACATTGGAAATGGCCAGGCATGGTGACACATGCCTTTACTCCCAGGGAGTGAGCCTTTAATCCCAGGGAGTGATGGTAGAAAGCAGAAAGGTATATAAGGCGTGAGGACCAGAAACTAGAAGCATTTGGCTAGTTAAGCTTTCAGGCTTCTAGCAGCACAGTTGAGCTGAGAGCCATTCAGATATGAGGACACAGAGGCTTCTAGTCTGAGGAAACAAGATCAGCTGAGAAGTTGACCAGGTGAGGTTAGCTGTGGCTTGTTCTGTCTCTCTGACCATCCAGCATTTCACCCCAATAACTGACCCTGGGTTTGATTTTATTAATAAGAACTTTTAAGATTCATGCTACAGTTCTGTGTATGGGATTATTTATGTCTTGTGTTTTTAAGGGTGTAGTTAACCTTCTTGGGTTGGACTTTTCCTTCTAGAACCTTCTGTAGGTGTGAATTTGTAGATAGATATTGTTTAAATTTGATTTTATCATGGAATATCTTGTTTTCTCCATCTATGGTTGTCCTAGTAAGGTTTTTATTGCTGTGAAGAGACACCATTATCATGATCATGACAACTCTTATAAAGAAACATTTAATTGAGGTGGGATCACTTACAGTTTCAGAGGTTTAGTTAATTATTGTCATGGCAGGGAGCAGGGTAGCCTTCAGGTAGAGGTGGTGCTAGAGCTGAGATTGCTACATTTTGCAAACAACAGGAATTCAACTGACACACTGGATGGTATACTGAGAATATGAAACCTCAAAGCCCACCCCCACAGTGACACACTTCCTCTAACAAGGCCATACCCATTACAACAAAGCCACACCTCCTAATAGTACCACTCCCTATGAGATTACAAGATTATGTGATTATGGGGGCCAATAACATTCAAACTGCCACATTGATGATTGAAAGTTTTGCTGGGTATAGTAGTTTGGGATGGTATCTGTGGTCTCTTAGAGTCTGCAGGATATGTGTCTAGGATTAACTGCTTTTAGAGTCTCTATTGAGAAGTCCTGTTTAAATCTAATAGGTCTGCCTTTATATGTTACTTGGTCTTTTTCCATTGCAGCCTTTAATATTCTTTCTTTATTCTGTATGTTTAGTGTTTTGATTATTATGTGTCAAGGGGTCTTTCTTTTGTGGTCTATTCTATTTAGTGTTCTCTATGTTTATCATACTTTTATAGGCATCTCCTTCTTCAGGTTATGAAAATTTTCTTGCATGATTTTGTTGAAAATATTTTCTGGACCTTTGAGCTTGGATTCTTTTCCCTCTTCTATTCCTATTGAATAGCATTCTTATTCTATTCCTATAATCAGTTCCTCGGATTCTTCTTCTCCTTCTATTCCATTGTTTTGGTGTTTTCATAATATTCCATATTTCCTGGATGTTGTGTGCCAGGATTTTTTTTTAAATTTAGCATTTTTTCTAATGCATCTGTTCTATTATATTTTCAATGTCTAAGATTCTTTTATCTCTTGTATTCTTTTGTTAAAGCTTGCCTCTATAGTTCCTGTTTGCTTACATAGATTCCTCATTTCCAGAATCCCTTCAATGTTTGTTTTATTTATTGCTTCTATTACCATTTTTAGGTCTTGAACTGTTTTATTCATTTTCTCCAACTGTTGGTTTTTTCTTGGCTTTAAGGGATTAATACACTTCCTCCATTTTTTTGTGTGTCATTTCTTCAATTTCTTTAAGGGATTTATTCATTTTTCTCTTTAAGGACCTCTACCATCTTCATAAAGTTGGTTTTAAGGTCTTTTCTTGTTTTCCAGCTATGTTTGAATATTCAGGACTTGCTGTAGTAGGATAATTGCACTCTGGTAGTGACATATTGCCTTGGCTGTCATTGATTGTCTTCCTAAGCTGCCATCTAGGCATCTGCATTTGAGTTGATTATAGGTTTAGGTGCTGATTTCTGAGTTTGTCTTTGTTGGATGGGTCTTTTGTTCCTTGCTTTCTGTTTCCTCTTTGGTCTTCTGACCAGTGTGGCCTCTGGTTGAGCAGGCAGTCTCCAACAGATTTGGGGACTTGACCTTTGGCAACTGGCATGACCTCTGATTATGAAGGTGCTATCTACCCTAGTTGGGGGCTGGAGCATGGAGGGGAGAGGTATTGGGGATAGGTGGGAAGCACCAAGATAGTGGAAGAGGTTTGGGCAGATAGCATACCTGGAGTTCTTATAGCCAGTGTGACCTCTGATCCAGTTTTTTCCCCAAAACATAATATTTTCATTAATTATTTGAGAACTTAGTAAAATGGACATCAATTACAATTTTTTAAATTTATTTATTATGTATCCAGCATGTATGACTTCAGGCCAGAAGAGTGTGCCAGATCTCATTACAGATAGTTGTGAGCCACCATGTGGTTGCTGGGAATTGAACTCAGGACATCTGAAAGAGCAGTCAGTGCTCTTAACATGTGAGCCATCTCTCCAGCCCCATCAATTACAATATAGTAAAGAAACATAATATGGGAACTTGAGAGATGATTCAGTAGTTACAAGCACTTGTTGCCCTTATAGAAAACCCAAGTTTGTTTCCCTTCAATGCATCATGGTTTCACAACTGCCTATAACTCCAATTCCAGGGAATCTGATGCCGTCTTTTGGCCTTTGGGAATACCTTCACACACATGTTGCATACACACATACTTAGGCACACACACATGCACATAAAATAAATAAGTAAATATGTAAAACAATAACTATTTTTAGCAAAATAAACCCAATCTCTTACCAATGAAGCAAAAAATTCATATTACCAGTAAAGGAACACAATGAAATACATTAAAGTTTATAAAGAAACCTTAGCAAGAAAGCTAGAAAAAAAGGGACACAGGGAGTTATCTGATTTATTATTAGAATAAATGAATACTTCAGTTTATTGAAATATCTTCTAATCAATGGTTTCTACTCTTTGATATGATTAACTTGCAAGATAAGCAGTTGGCTAAAGATACATTATGATTAGTAAAAGGATGTTCTTTTTATAATAATACTACTTTTGGGGGTAAAGAAAGGATGGTTATTTAAAATATAGAATTGTAAAATAAATAATTTGAGTGACAATATTTTAACAAAGAAAGATCAGTTTCCTTAAGAAATACTACTCCATGCAAAAGTTGAGGTTTTCACTAGTAAATGTTAAGTGTGTACTTTATTGGAATGAACTCTATTAGACTATGAGGGACATGAGATACATATTATTTTTATGATAATTTTTAAAAGGAAAGAGTTAAATTATTATAACATTCAGATAGTAAAAGTGCTTCATTGAACCCAATCAAAAACTGTTTTATCCCATAATCCTTTTGTTCAGTAAGAAAGAATTCTTATGTCCTTATGTTATCTTTACATTTTCAGCAACATCTTGACTGTTATTGCAACAGCAGTGAGTGCATCTTTGTTTTCTCTCTAGTTATAATTCAGTTTTGTGTTTTTATGTACTGCTTTCAAGAAGAATCAATACTTTTCCTGTACACAAAGTCACATTTATTTTCTATTAGGAAATTTATCTTGATCAAACCACAAGAGAAGACACCATGATTGCATGAAAGCAAAGTTTACAGTTTTTCTTTGTTTTTGTTGTTGCTGGTTTTGTTTTGGCAGATGCAAAGGATGAACTAGATTTCGGGTCTTCTACAATTTCAACCACTTGGTCTTTAATGTTTTCTTGTCTGACTTCTGATTCTATAAAGTACTGAAAGATTGTACATATTTGAAATTCTATTGAGTTATTTTTAATCCCTAGAATTAATTCTATAGAATTCAATATTACAGTGGAAAGAGCTAATGACAAGACAGGTTTATAATTTAGAGATTTGGGTAGACTTCTGAATGTCATAGAGCCTCAACTTTAAAATGTTCTATGAACAATGTTGCCATCAGCATCTAACTCACTAAGTTGTTGTATGAAAGAAAACTTGGGAATCTGTGAAACATTACATGATTATAACATTTTAATTATTTAATAGAATACACTTGTGGATGTCAATAAACAGAAAGTATACATAAAGGTTTTTTCTACTTTTCAAAAACAATCAATTTTACAGTCATTAGGAAAGAGAGAACTTAATCAGTATGTAGTATATAAAAAAGAAAAGTTTTTGGCTGGATTAGAGCAAAAAATTCATTTTTGTATACTATCTGGTTTTATTGTTAATGCAAAATGCCCAGTAGTTCATTTTTTATAGAGGGAACATGGCATGATTAGGGAGTCACGAAGGAACAAACAAATAATCAAAATTAACTGGATTAGTTAGGGAATATTGACAGTCCTGGGTGAAGACTTTGAGGGAAAACTCAGTCTATTACAGATCATCACTAAAATTTGAGTATAAGTCTAGTATTATAATCTACAGTTGTACAAATTGTGGTATTATCTGTTTTAGAAATAAAATTTGGTTCTAAAAACATTAGTTTATGTACTTAATAGCTTCTTTTGTACTACAGAAGTTGCTGTGCTTGAGTTGTGCAAGAAAAATTTGTATGACCAGCAAACCCTAAAATATTTACTACTTCAATCTCTATAGAAAAGTTATATTATTTTTAATCTTTCAATAAGAGAAAATAACTAACAAAAGCTGATGCTAAGCCAGAGGTTTGCTCTCCAAAAATGGACAGTGTAGCCCATTGCCGAGGGCAACATCGCATACCTGATTGAATGTAGAGAGGTCAAGCTGGTGCCTGCATGGAGCTTTCAACCCTATCTTCTAGTCTCTTTGACATGGAAAGATACTCTGTAGGAAAGAGAAACCTGGACACCAATCCAGCCACAAAACCCTTGACCAAAATCTGTGCTGCCCAAAAGATTGTGCTGAGGCAATGGTGGTCTAGAACTTGTGGGAGTGGCCAATCAAAGTTTGGTTTAACTCGAGGCCCATGGCAGGAGAGGAAGCCCATGCTCTGTCTGCCTTGATGGCTAGGAACTAGAGATTGAATAGTACAGAGAACTAGGGTAGAACCAACCATGACTAGAAAAAAATCAATGAAATGATATCCTGCTGTACTCATAAAGCTGTGCCTTGTCTAGCACTGATCGAAAAAGCTTCCCCCAGCAGCAGATGGGGGAGGGTGCAGAGCTCCACAGCCAGACATTATGCAGAAAGAGAGTCTAAAATGGCAGTCTCTATTGGATCTCTCCTCTCAGCGCTTGTAGAATCCCAGAGAAGAGAGAGGGGAAAGATTGTAGGAGTCAGAGGGAATGGAGGACACCAGGAAAACATGGCCCACTGGATCAACTAAGCAGGGTTCATATGGGCTCACAGAGACTGAGGTGGCAATCATGGGGCCCTGTTAGGTCTTCACCAGGTCCTCAGAATATATGTTATGGTTGATAGCTTATTTTTTTGTCAGATTCCTAACAACAGTATGAGTAGATTTGTCTCTGACTCTCTTCCTTGATCTTGGGACTCTTCCTCCTATTGGGTTTCCTTGTCCAGCCTTTGTATGAGAGCTTTTGCCTTGTCTTATTATATCTTGTTTTGTTGTGTTTGGATATTGTCTCTTGGATACCTGTGCTTTTCTGAAGAGGAAATTGATGGGGAGTGGATCTGGAGGAGAGGGGAGGAAGGGGGGATTTGGGAGGAGTGGAGGTAGAGGAAACTGTCTTGGGATGTATTATGTGAGAGAAGAATCTATTTTCAATCAAAAAGAAAGAAAATACCTTGTAAATGCTGGGCTGAGTAATTAAGGTATAGTCTCTATCATTGTTGCATGCTTGAATCTTTCAACTTTGTGTATGTGTGAGGGGAGTTTCAGAGGTCAGCACTGGATATAGTCTTCTTCATTCTCCACTGTGTTTTTTGAGACAGGGTCTATCATTGAACCTGTAGCTCACTAAAAGGTTAGAATATATCACCAGTAGTCACCTTCAGTGATCTGATTTTTCCTGCCTCCCCATTGCTGTCAGCAGTGCTAGGGTTACAGACATGCCACTACTCCTTGCCTTTTAATGAGTTCTGAGGATCTGAACTTAGGTCATTATACTTGAGCAACAAGCACTTTACCTACTGAGTCAATTCCCAGACCTTCAGTTTTTATATTTTTCCCTAAAAAGTGCTTTTCTTCCTTCCCTCCTATCATTGTACACTCATGGCTCACATTATAATTTGAACAGTTTCTGAGAGTTTCATCTTTCTTAATATTGACATCTGCAGAAATGCTTTCACTTTTGTATTTTCAGAGTCTCTGTTCTTATAATTAAGTTACCATTTTTGGCAGCAATGTTACATATACAATATTGTGTGTTAATTAGGGAATCAAGTCAGTGGCACATCTTGGCAAGTTTTATGCTTTGTCCACCCCAATGTAGAGGTTGATAGTTATTCTGACCCTACTTGCTTCTACTGCCTCATTGTAAGGGTTTAGGCTGTTTCTGGAAGAGGAGAAAGGTAGAGTCACCCTGTGTATAATTTCATTGACATTTTGTTGCATACTTCAACAAGTATGTTGTTATACTTCTCTTTCTTTTATATTTCATGCTTAAAGTTGTTGCGCACCTGGTCAATGGCATTCAGCTTAGCAATTATACAGAAGGTGGATAAAAGGGAAAGAAAAACATGTAACTAAATTCACCTCACTCGTTTCTCTTTCCCAATGGCCTCAGAAATACACTGCTCATAAGAATTTACTTTAACCCTTGAAATACAATTTCTTTGCTGAGAATTATTTATTTCTCCCCTTTAAAAATGTAATCTGATTTTACAGGAAAATAACTGAAAATATCAAAATATTGTAACATAATGACAGGATAAGTAATAACATATTTACAAGTGTTGAAACAAACCCTTAGCAAGCTTAAGGCATTGTTCTTTTCCTCATAAAATTATCTTTGAATTAAGTGGACAAATTATGGTTGTCATGTTTTTATTTGTTTCAATAAGCTTATTATGAAGTAATTTTTCATAATGATGACAATTCATTATATATGAGGAAGGTTTAGATGCTGCTTTTCACATAATAGAGGCTTATAAATGTTGAATTTACTGAATGTAAAAAGAAATCATATCATGAAAATGTCAGAGCATATCTTTTACTCAACTATGAGTTTGTTTATAACACCATGGCTGAATAATTCCAGGCTTAATGGACAAGAGACTGAATATCCTGATGTTTCTTTGTTGGCTTAGTGGCTGCAACTTAATCTACTGATATTTTTAATTATCGTCTGTGGCCCCACAGCCCCACATTTTGCACTCCACCAGCCACTCAGGCTGCAGCCTAGAGAGACTTCATTTTTGTGCCCCAGCTCTGCCATGGCCATGGTATGTAGGCTTAAACTAAGTCTCTATCTTCTATTTACCAACAAAGACTCAGAAGTCAGATATGGAGGTGAATACCTGCTAGATCAGAGATACTGAGAAGCAACCAGGTGACCTTCCTTTTTGACCAGAGACCAAACCAAACCAAAAAAATAAATCTTGAAACTCTGTTGGGAACCTAAAGTTGGATGACTGCGCCTTAACCTTTCTTGCTTGGATGATCTGATGTAACTACACCCTTGACAACCGTTACTAAGTTACAAAAAACAATAACTCCCAGAAAAACCACAAAATGTACCTTTAGATTAATGTACTTTTAGATTAACTTCCTGGACTATGTTCAGTTGGTCAGTTGCACAAGCATTGGACCAAAGAGACCTCTCCCTGACTCTACTCTTCAAAGAGACGTCACCCGGACCCTATTCTTCAAACTTCCATCCCCCCTTTTCCCCTATTCATTTCTCCTATCCACCAGCATATATAAACCTGCTTCCCCTTGCAATAAAGGAGACCTTGACACAACTCAGACTGACTCTGTCTTTTACGTGCCTGGTCTCCTTTCTCTCTCACCCCCATTGGTTCTTTTAGGAGGTGCCTTCTCGAGTCCCACTAAATAACCTGGCCTGCTGGACGGGGCAAAACTCCAAGTCCCACCCTCCTTCTTTGAGTATGTGTTTCTAACATATTCCTGGGTTCTCCAGACTCTCTGGGGCTAATTCCAGTCAACTAATTGCCATCTCCACCCACTGAACCAAGGTTGATTTTATTCAATTAACATAAATGCAAACTTGGGGTTCACAGTGTGATTGAATATCTTGCAACAATATCCTATGGAAAAAGGAATAGGTTATATGTAAAAATGGATCTTTGTTTGACAACTGCTAAGCAACCCATTCAGGAAACTAAATCCCAACCTCTAGTAATTTCCTTTAAATATTAGGTTTGGTCAGTAGTTGCAAGTTTCTCTAATTTCTGTTCCCTCTTACAGCTTAAGACACTGATTTTATTTTTGTCAAATATGGTTATCTCACCAGGCATGTAGGATATCCTCATTCTACTTGACCCAACTCCAGGTTCTCTAGAAAACTACAGCCAATCAACATATGCACAAAAATCTTTTTTATGCCACTCAACGCTTTTCCCATTCCTGGCCTGTTTTAGAGTGTAGTTGCCAAGTGTGCACTCCTCATCTTTCTCTTTCACTTCCTGCTCTGTCTTTCAACTGTACATAAGGATGAGAACAGTGAGTAGTAACTGTGACAGCCTGAAGATTAGCAGGTCTTGAAATTTCTTATGCCAAACAAATTAGTCCTTTGCCTTTAAATTCAGCCTTATCAAATTATTAGGGCATGAATAGAATACAGTGAGATTCATTGCCAGAATGTCGTATAGATGGTTTCTTGCACCATTCATGAAAATGTTGTTGATTTCCTCTGAAACTTCATGAGATTGGACTTACATTAGGTTTGTCTCCCCACCAGAATGACCTATTAAACTCTTCTTAAAGTACTCAAGGGTATTTATAGGCCCAGTGATCTAAACCCTTCCACATTCTTCCTGAAAACTAGTTCCAAAATATAAGAAACACATGATCAGATATATAACAGCAACAACCACACTTTGGGCACTAACTTGCTGTATTAGTTTTTTAATGCTGTTATACATTACCTGATAAAGAACATGGTTAATGAAGAGACGTATTTGTTTCAGCTAATCTTTCATGACAGGGAAAAGTATGGCAGTAGGAGCAGTAGGTGTCTGTTCATAAAATGTCCATAATTAATAAAAAGAAAGTGATAAAAGTCTTGTACTGAGCTGTATTTCTTCATTTTATACTGTTCACATCTCAGCTTCCCACATTTTTTAATTTTTCTTCACTTTTAAATGATGGAAATAATAATTTATTCACAATTCTTACAATTACCTTTGATTACTCTTTGTCTATGAAAGATAATTTTTTAAATTATTTGGAGAGAACATTTCCTTATGAGAAATGAAAGAAGCAAAAAATAATTGAATACTTCATATGTCCAATTATTATATTTTCTTGTGTCACTAAATTTTTATGACAACTTTGGTAGTTGGAATGTGGAAAATATATTTTCAAGTTAGATATAATATTGAAAAAAATTGAATTAGTGATTATGTTCTTTTGTTATGATTGGCCAGCTTCACCACATACTTTAATTAGGAAGATGACCAATTGCTATGAGTGTGTTTGCATCTAAATAAATGTATACACATGGAGACTTGAAAATAATTTAATTATATAAACCATCTATTTTATGAAATTTTAGGTTTAATTCAACTGTGTAAGCATGTCATCCAAAATCTTTCAGGCTTACTGAAGAAAAATTGAAAAAAAAATCTATTTACATCACATTTTCTTGAGTGGTGTAATAATTCCTTCTTCAGTGATAGCTAAACTTTTAAGAGCCCTGTATAGATAATTATCATACACATACTTACAACCATACAAATCAAGGTTTTTAATAGGCATTATGGCATACAGAACTAGAAGCATGACAGGTCATAATTTTACTAATATAGTAAGCATAATTCTCACAAGTCTTTTTTATCAGAGCACTAAAGAGATTTTAACATTATGTGGGCCATTAAAAAACTCAAGAGATAATACTGCTTATGCATGCTGCAATAAGCAAGAAGCATATTTTAGTGTGTAACTGAATTACTTATGCAGGGTTCTGTTTTTCAGATGGAAAGAAATCTCAAATCATAAATAATTAAGGAAGAATAAAATAAAAAATTGGTTTCTAATTAAATTTTTGGATCATTTCAAAGTTAAGTACTGCTGCTTTCAGTATTCTTTACTGTATGCATTAGTTTCTTTTTTTTATATGTCTTCTATCAACATCAAGTAAAGGCAAGATGTACTTACTAATTTTATGCTGTCCGTGCATGGAACTATTATAGTAGTTGAGAAAACCAAAAAACTGAAAAGGATATTTTGACCCCTTTCCTCTAGCAACTGATAGCCATTATGGAAAACTATGGTTTACTGTGTGAGATATGTATATAAAAAGAAATGAGAAGTTCATTATCACAGAAATTCACAGGCATGACACCACACTATGTACAAGGAAGGTGTTGGTAAAGGCATCAAAATTCAAGCATAATCAATTGGTTATGATTATTGATCTTTTGCTAGAGAGATCTAACCATATTTTACTTTTGAGTTCATTATAATTCAGTTGTGCCTCAATTGAGAAAATGCTCACTGTCCTAGAGTAAAATTAGTGTTTTAATACTTATTGTATCATCATGTTCTTAGGTAATACATTTGAAATATTTTAGTTATAATGTGTGGTGGGTTTTCAACAGGAATTATTTATTATTGATATTGCAGTTATTTGAGGACCAGTATTTGAAGTTGGTTTTGAAGTCGTCACTAAGCTTACAAAACTTGGATAAAACCGGTTTTTTGATAATAATTTACTTTGATATATTATTTTAGTTTACCACACTCTTTAGTCCCATAATTATACTGTAGTGTAGTCAAAGCTTTTGTGAGAGAATAGCTATTATCTATGAAAAAATGAGTATCAGAGAAAATAAATCCCCTTGTGCATCAACAATGCTAGTTCAACCAAGCATTGTTATTTATATACACTAATAATTTCAGTGATAAAGAGCCAGACTGGAGAATTGGAATCTTACCCAAGCCTGAGCTACACAGAAAGTCTCTGCCTCAAAAATCAAATCAAAACAAAATCAGTTTATGCCCATTGACTATACTCTTTAAATGGAACAACAATTTCCTCAATGAAAAGTCTTGAAGTAGGTAGCTGGAGAAAAGTTTTGGCTCTGTTTAAAATTCATGGCCTTTGTTTTACATTGTTGTTACATACATATATGTATATATGCATATCCATATATATTCCTAAATACGTAGGGATAATCTTTTTGTACACTATGTGAAGATGTTTGTCTATCCTTCCTCGCATGCCTAAGGCACCTTCTGATTGGTACAATAAAGAGCTGAATGGCCAACAGCTAGGCAGGAGAGGATAGGCAAGACTTCTGGGCAGAGATAGGAACTCTGGAAAGGAATCTGAGGTGGGGGAGATTCACCAGCTAGACATGGAGTACTGAGGAAAAGTAATGAGCCATGTGGCAGAACGTTGATTAATATAAAGGTTAATTTAAGTATCAAGAGCTAGTTGGGAATAAGTCTAAGGTAAGGTCAAGCTTTCATAATTAATAAAAAACTTTCTGTGTCATTATTCAGGAGCTGGTGGTCCAAAGAAAGACTCGTATAAATACAACCTGCTCAGTCTCTATACTTAATTGTATTCAGTTCTTTGTGAAGGATTGAGGCCTCATGAGCTCTCCCTGGTCCATGTTAGCATGTCTCTTGGTGTCATCCTTGTTCAGCACATGTTTAGGCAGTCATGGTGGTGAGACTTTATGATTGCAGCTTCTGACATTACTAGGAGACAGTATGTCCTAGCAAACTCCCCAATTACTCTGGCAATTAAAATCTTTCCTTTCCCTCTTATGGAATGAACCCTTATGGAATGAGCCTTAGGTGTGGGAGTTATGCTGTAGAAAGATCAGTGGGGTCTAGTCTACCCAACTCTGCACTTTTATTGGTTGTGGTTTTCTTTAATGATCTTTGTCTATTGCAAAGAGAAGTTTTCATGATGAAGGATGAGGTTTATGCTTACTTGTGGGTATAAGAAAAAGTATTTAGAACAGAGTTAGGGATGACATCAGTTTAGTGAGGTGGCAGTTGTAGGCTGTCTTCCAAGATCCATGATTTCCCTAGCTATGGAAAGTTGCCTAGATTTTCAGTACTAGGCATGATAGGCTTTTGCTATTGTCCTTGGTTACCTCTCAGCTGTGGAAGGTAAGTCTTTACTGCTGGGACAATATGCACTTTAAGACACATGGCCCAGAGGTCCCTGAACTGGAACTGACTTGAAAGCCTACTATCTGAGGTATCTCTTTCATAGAAAGTACCATACCAGCTTCTCGAGGAGGAAGGCAAGCAACAGTTATAACCAGCTATGACAGCCACAAACCACAACAACCAGGATAACACAATAACCCTAAGGATGTAGCAGCGATAGGCATACTTTGACAGTAATCAGCAGCTCTCTGTTTAGATTGTTGTTTTTATTGACAATGCCCATTTTAATTGAATTGGTATGTGAAGGGTAATTGGTAATAAGGAAAGTGAATAAAAACTGATCGTTTATGGGAAGAAAATTTAATTCTGAGAAACAATGAGAACAGAGACATACTCTATGATTATCATGGCAAGATCTATACATTAGGAACTAAGAAATTTTGTTGAATAAATGATGTTTGTTGAAAGGTCTATTACAGTGATATTACATAAGGTGGGTAAGAGAGTACTACAGAGAACAAAGACAAAAGGGATGTGACTGAAAATTTATATGGTGAATAGCAGAAGAAACTGACAAGGTGGATGCAGCAGTGACAAGATTATAAAATAGCTGAGTACTTCTTACAAAGACTTGTGTTCCTGCTTTCTAAAGAGTAGAGTTACTCCCATTTACTTTGCTACTCATAGGTCATTGATTTGGGAACTGTATGCTTTAGAATATGTTTAATATGTTTTTCTTGTGTTTGGCACTCTATTAGGAGAACTGCATGAACAAGGTAAGTCTCAAGTTGGTTATCTTCAGGGAACATGTGGGAATCCTCTCTTCTATACTATCATTAACTCACAGTGCTCTCAGGAGCCTATTTATTTCCAGTCGGCGTACCTTCCACTTATGGAAGTATTGATCCAGAGCTGTGTCTACTCAAGTAGAAACCAGGATATCCTGAAGGGTAGCCAGAATAACAGGTTATCAATTACTTAGCTCCTATCTGGTCCCCAGATACCCATTTGACACATGGTTTTCTAGTCATCAGAGTCTGACTCTGCTTTAGTTTATCAAATTCAATGTCTTTTTAAAACACTTATTTTATGTATTTAATTGAGGGGGGCTTGTGTGCCATGGTGCTTGAAGGTCGGAGGATCACTTGAGGGAGTCTAGTTCTCTCTTTCTACCTTGTAGGTACTGGGCCCAGGGATCAAACTTAGGTATCAAGTTATCAGGATTGGTGGCAACCAAATTTACCAACTAATCCATCCTACAGGGGTCTTAAGTCCAGTGTCTTTTGTGGGGGAATTTAAAGTTCTCTTTAAATCTTTCTCTTTTCCTTTGAATCTTCTGTGGCAATGACAGCTTCAGAAAATTCATTTGGAAGAAAATCTGATTCTCATTCATCAAGATTTTTATTATTGTAGGTCGTTTATCACAGTGTGAATTAAATGTATTCTCTGGGAGTTTTCATTTACAATTTTCTTCAGAAAGAATGCTTTCAAATGAGAAACACATCATACTTATGATTATATAGGGGATATTGTTGTTTCTCACAAATGTTGGGAAAATACATAATCATAGGGGCTACTGTATTTTATTATGAGAAATATAATTAAAATTATATAGCACAATCATTGTCCTTGTTCTGTGTGGAAAGGGGTTGCTGATTTGAAAATAAAACAGATATCAAACATTTCCTCATGCTTGCTTTATATAACACAGAGGTTTTAAATAATACATCACTTTATTTAAAATCTATTTACATGGTAATTGCCACTGTATAATGTATGAAAGATCACTTCACTGAGTTTAAATCTGGTTTGCAATGTAGGCTTGACATATATTTCATTATTTTAAAAAGTCTCTTAAATTACCCTTTGTGTATTTCGAAAAACACAAGTAGCTATTTTTAGAAAAAAATAATAATGAACTGTAGCTGTTGCTAACCTGTTTCTCGATCTTTTGCTTTCTAGATCCAGTTGCATCTCTGAAATGCCATTCTGCTTCTGTAAAAAAAAATGTAGGCAGCAACAACAGATTTAAATACCACCTAAGAGGATGGTATTTTTTTTAAAATCTATTTTGAATTTCTTCTGTGATAAAGTCGAATTTTAAAAGTCTTGCTTTGAACATTGCATTATATCTAAAGAAAAATAATTGCTCTGGTGAACGTTTTTAAACACCACTAATCACTCCCTCAAAACTGTGCTCTAGTATTGCCAGAAAATGTGGACACTGATGATTCCTGAAGAGCTGAGGACACTTGATCCCTCATGCTGTTTTCTCTTCTCCTCCTGTCTTGCAAATCACAATTATGAATGGGACTCCTTTGTCAAAAGTCAGCTATAGATTAAATGGAATCCCTATCACAATATCAGTCACATTTCCTCCAGAAATAGAAAAAAATTAAGAAAACTTTGTGGTAAACAATTCAAATAAACAAAGCAATCCTGAACAAAATGAATACTGCTAAAAGATCCATGGTAGTTGATATTGAGTTATTCTACAGAGCAATAATATCAAGAACAGATTTGTATTGGCAGAAAAACAGACATATAAATCAATACAATGGAATCTCCAGAATTAAAGTCACACAGCTGAAACCAGCTATTATTGACAAAGATATCAAAAACAAAAATAAAGAAGACAGCTTCAAGAAATGGTACAGGAAAAACTGGATATTCATCACATACAAAAATCAATTAAAGATGGATCAAATATGATAATGTAAGAATCATAAATCTGAATCTGTTAGAGAAAAATGGGATAAATACTTTACTATATAGGCTAAGGTGAACACTTTCTCAGGAAATGAAACCAAGAACTGGTAAGTAGGAGTACAATAAATTATGACAAGAACTTTAAAATGTTTGAGGAAGCAAAAATAAAAAACACAATTATTTGAGTGATGAAATAGCCTAAAGAATGAGAGAAAATCTTTGCTAGCTCTAATCTGAGAGATGGTTAGTATAAAGAATATAGAAAATACCCAAAGCTAATTAACTAAATGCCAAGAAACAGTACAAATTGAACAGTAAATAGGCAATTGGAATAAACAGTGATTTCTCAAAATATAAAGTTTAAGTGGCCGATAAATACATGAAGTAAATGTTCAGTATCTTTTGCCATCAGAAAAACACACATTAAAATAATATTGAGATAATATCTCAGTCCAGTAAGAATGGCTGTTATTAAGAAAGCTAATAACGATCAATGTCATTGAGCATATGGGATAAATGAACACTTACATACTTCTGGTAGGGTGGTGGGAATGCAAGCTTGTGCAACTACTATGCAAATCAGCAGAGTTCCCTCTACAGACTGAAAAGAAAACTACCACAGGACTTAACTGGACCAATTCTGGACACATAAATGAAGGAATTTAAGTTGATGGACAGAGAATTTGTGTTTATTATGGCAACATTCAGGATACCCCAAGTTAAACAATCAACTGTAAGTATCAACAATACGTGGGTAAACACAACGTGGTTTCAAATAGAAGGATGGTGTTTTATTCAGTCACAAAGAAGAATGAAATCATATCACTTTTACCTATCTGTCTGTCTATCTGTCTGTCTGACTGCCTGCCCATCCATCCATCCATCCATCCATCCATCCATCCATCCATCCATCTATCATCTATTTATTTTTGTTTTGCTTTTACATCCAGATAACACTTTAACCTGCCTCCTCTTTTCTCAGTTTCTTTCCCAACCTCCCCACATCCACTCCTCCTCCTCTGTTTCTCTTCAGAAAATGGAGGCACCTCCTCTCCTATTAACACTGGACAAAGCAACCCAGTAGGAGGAAAGGGTCCCAAAAGCAGGTAACAGAGTCAGAGACAGTGCCTGCTCCCACTGTTAGGAGTCTCACAATTGCAACATATATTCAGACGGCCTAGGTTAGTCCCATGCAGGCTCCCCAGTTGTAGGTTCAGTCTCTGTGAGCTGCTGTGAGCCCAGATTAGTTGATTCTGTGGATTTTCTTTTGATGTCCTTGGCTCCTCTGTCTCCTACAAACCATTCTTCCCCTCTTCCACAGGATTTCCTAAGCTCTGTCTAATGTTTGGCTTTGGATCTTTGCATCTGTTTCCATCAGTTACTGGGTAAAGCCTCTCTGATGACCATTTGGCTAGACACCAATCTATGAGTACAGCAGAATATCATTATAAATAATGTCATTGACTTTTTTGCCAGTTGTGTTTGGTTCTATCCTAGGTATCTGGGCTATCCTTCCTCTTGGTCCTGGCCCTCCAGTCAGTTGTCAGGGGATGAGCTCCTGTAGCATGAATCTTAGAGAGTCTTATTAATAAAATCAAACCCAGAGCCAGGTGTTGGGGTGAACACTGAATGATCAGAGAGACAGAACCAGCCACAGCTACCTCACCTCATCCTCAGCTGGTCTTGTTTCCTCAGACTGGAGGCCTCTGAGTCCTCATCCAAAATGGGTCTCAGCTGAACTGTGCTGCCAGAAGCCTGAAAACTTAACCAGCCAAATGCATAACCAGCCAAATGCTTAACCAGCCAAATGCTTCTTCTAGTTTCTGGTTCTCACGCCTTATATACCTTTCTGCTTTCTACCACCACTCCCTGGGATTAAAGGCTTGCTTTCTGGGATTAAAGGCATGTGTCACCATGCTTGGCTATATCCTTGAACACATGGATTTCTGTCTCTGGAATGCTAGGATTAAAGACATGTGCTACCACTGCCTATCCTTTATGTTTAATATTGTGGCTGTTCTGTCTCTGACCCCAGATAAGTTTACTAGCATGTACAATATTTCGGGGAACACAATACCACAAGCTCCCTCTCATTGTACGGGTCTCAAGCTGGACCAGTCACTGTTTGGCCACTCCCACAATTTCTGTACCACTTTATCCTAGCACATCTTCTGGGCAGGACAAATTGTAGGTAGAAGTCTGGGTTTATGATTGGGTTGATGTCTCAATCACTCCACTGGAAGCCTTGCCTGGTTTAGACTCTTTTTTCCCCCATTACTAGAAGTCTTAGCTAGGTTCGCCCTCATAGATTCCAGGGAGTTTCCATTGCACTGGGTTTCTAGCTTTTACTAGAGATGGCCCCTGATTCCAGGTATCTCTCCAGTGATCTCTCCATTCAACCTCCCCCACATGATTCCTCTTGTTGTCACTTCCATTCCCCATCCAGACACCCCTCATCCACCAGCAATGTCTATTCTATTGCACCTTCACAGTGAGATTCATGTTTCCCCCCTTGAGCCCTCCTTATCATTTAGCTCCTCTGGGTCTCTGGGTTGTAGCATGGTTATTCATTATTTTACAGCTATAGCCACTTATGTTTGTCTTTCTGGGTATGGGTTACCTCATTCAGGATGATCTTTTCTAGTTTCATCCATTTGCCAGCAAATTTCATGATGTCATTGTTTTTAACAGATGAGTGATACTCCATTGTGCAAATGTACCACATTTTCTTTATCCATTTTTTAGTTGAGGTACATCTAGGTTGTTTCTAGTTTCTGGCTAGTATGAATAAAGCTGCTATGAACATCGGTCAGCAAGTATCCATTAGTATGGTGGAGTGTACTTTGAGTACATGCCCAAGAATGATAGAGCTGGGTCATTAGGTAGATAGATACCCAATTTTCTGAGAAACTGCCATATTGATTTCCAAAGTGGCTGTGCAAGTTTGCTTTCTCACCAGAAGTAGAGGAGTGTTGGAGTGTTTCCTTTATTCCACATCCTCACCAGCATGAATTGTCACTTGTGGTTTTGATCTTAGCC
>CABHPQ010121049.1:0-13659 GCA_902168405.1 Peromyscus aztecus | reverse complement strand
TCTCTCTCTCTCTCTCTCTCTCTTTCTCTCTCTCTCTCTGTCTCCCTTGGTCAGATACAGGATGGCTGGTTCTATTCATGCCCAGACAGAATGGAGGACAGATGGTTATTACTTGTTATTACTTTGTTCTGTATCAGTGAGTGTATTTCTTCCTATTTTATGTCTTAATAAATCCTTGATACCCTTTAACAGACTCTTGTGGATTTGCTTAACATCTCCAAGTAGTTTTGATTTGCGTTTCCCTGATGGCTAAGGATGTTGAACATTAAGTTAAGTGATTCTCAGCCATTTGAGATTCATCTGTTGAGAATTCTGCTTAGCTCTGTACCCCGTTTTTAAAATTAGACTATTTGGTTTGTTGATGTCTAGTTTCTTGAGTTCTTTATATTTGGAAATCAGCCATCTGTCAGATGTGGGGTCACTGAAGATCTTTTCCCTTTTTGTAGGCTGCCATTTTGTCCTCTTGAGGGTGTCCTTTACCTTACAGAAGCATTTCAGTTTCATGAGGTCGCATTTATCAATTGCTGAACTTAGTACCTGCAATATTGGTGTCCTGTGCCAATGTGTTCAAGGCTATTACTCATTTTCTCTTCTGTCAGGCTCAGTGTATCTGGATATATGTTGAGTTCTTTGATCCACTTGAACTCAAGCTTTATGCAGAGTGATAGATATGGATCTATTTGCATATCTTCTACATGCCAACACTCAGTTAGACCAGCACTTTTGTTGATGATGCTTTCTTTCTTCCATTTTATAATTTTGACTTGTCAGAAATCAAGTGCCCATATGTGTGTGTGGATTTATTTCTCAGTCTTCAATATGATTCCATTTATCAACTTGTCTGTTTTTAGACCAATACCATGTGGTTTTTGTTATTATTGCTCTGTAGTACAACTTGTAATCAAGGATAGTGATTCCCCCAGATGGTCTTTTGTTGTACACCATTTTTAAAGCTATCCTAGGTTTTTTTGTTTTTCCACATGAAGTTAAGTATTATTCTTTAAAGGTCTGTAAAGAATTGTGGTGGAATTTTGATGGGAATTGTTTTGAATCTGTAGATTGCATTTTGTAAGATGGCAGCTTTTACTATGTTAATCCTATAGATCAATGAACAAGGGAGATCTTTCCATCTTCTGATATCTTCTCAAATTTCTTTCAAGGACTTGAATTACTTAAATTACATCACTTTTAAAGAAATATATACAAATTGTAAATCATCAAATTAAGCAAAAAAAACCCTCAGAAATGTAAAACATTTTATGTTTTATCTCATTTGTTGTTTTACAGTTTTTACACCTCCACACACAATGTGTGTCTGTCTATCTATTTATCTATGTATCTATGTATCTATCATTTATCATCTATTTATCTATCATTATTTATTTATTTACTTCAAGAAAGTAGAAGGGAGCCTGGGGAAATACAGGAGACTAATGTAGCAGTTGGAAAGAAGGAGGTGAAGAAGTTATGAGGATGAAGGTGTTTAAAGTACATGATACACTGGAAAGAAATGCTCTCCATGTCACAATGAATATTTGTCAACATAATCTGATCATTTTGGCTGGGCTAGCTGTCTATTCCTATAATTTCAGCATGGAAATTAGAGACATGAGAGTTCAGATTTCAAAACCAGGTTAGGAAGGGTGAATTTGAGACCCATTTGAGTTATTTAGTAAGATTTTATCTCACAAAAACAAAAAAACTTAAAACCAAAAAGAAAATGAAATTGTTTTTTTTGGGGTGTTGCCTAGAACAAACATAAAAATTATGTGAATTTTGGGCAGAAAATACCTAATCTGTTCTCTGTCTGTCTCACTGTCTCTGTCTCTGTTTCTGTTTCTGTTTCTGTCTCTCTGTCTCTCTGTCTCTCTGTCTCTCTGTCTGTCTCTCTGTGTCTCTCTCTCTCTCTCTCTCTCTCTCTCTCTCTGTGTGTGTGTGTGTGTGTGTGTGTGTGTGTGTGTGTGTTTTGGATGATTTTGGTAAACTTGGCACAATCATAGTCACTTCTTGGAAGACCAGATTATAATTGAGACAATCTTTGAAAAAGATTAGCCTGTAGTCAATTCTATAGAATATTTTATTGATTAATAATTGATGTGAAAGGGTTCAATCCACTGTATGTGGTGCCATTCTTGGGCAGGTGAAACAAGATGGTGTAAGAAAGCAGACTAAGCAACCCAGTAAGCAGTATCTTTCCATGGCTTTTGCTTCAATTCCTGACTCCAGGTTCCTGTCTTAAGTCTCTCTCCTGACTTTCCTTCATGATGGAATGTGACCAGTACATGTAAACTAAATAAATCCTTTCCTCCCCATGTTACTTTTGGTCATGTCGTTTTATCACAGCAATAGAAAATCCAAGACATTATCTTTTTCTCCATTTCCTATGCTTTAAACTGTGTTTAGTTATTTTTCCTTTATTATGCTTTAAACTGTTTAGTCATTTTTCCTTTATTATGTCATGACAGCTTCCAGAAGCTGTTGGGGTAATGTGGTTTGCTTCCATGCTCATAGCTGACAAGAGAAGCAAAGAGAAGGGAATGTGGAAGGAGAATGATTGGCTTTACATAGGTTTCCCTTAAAAGTGACAAAATTTCTTTCAAGACATTTTTTATGTGTCATGGGACAACACTAGTTTAAGTTAACTCATATATACATATCAAAATCTAAATTATGTTTGGGTACCAGCCTCCTGGTTTAATGCTCATACATGAGGAGGTAAGTAATCTTAACACCATGAGGTGTATTTATATTTTTCTAACCCAATTGGGCAACATCTATTTCTTTGCCAGTAAGTTTGAGTTGGAAACTCAGATTTAAGAAAATTAGGCTGTCACACTATCCTACAGATGAGGGTCATGCTTGATTATTGAAAAAAAGAAGACTTTGTTTAGTGTTTTGAAGAAAGTAAAGCCTGAAGTGCCTAGAAATGAATGAAGATGATTTTACCAGCTGACATTTATAAGTCACCTTGTGACACAAAAGCAAGTTAATTGTTGGGCACAGTGGATCAGAAGAGATATATATTGTTGAGAGGCTGCTTGGAAAAATATGTGATAGTAGGCATTTATACGGGTTTCTGGTGCCTATAAATTAATTTAATGTCGGTTTCATCTAGAAGATATTCACAAAGCTATGTATACAAAGGTAAGTGATGATCCTCAGTATGGGCCCTTGTAAATGACTGCCTCTAAACTGTGCTTTAACTTAACTTTTAAAAAAATTGAGATTATAATTACATTATTTCCCCTTTCCATTTCCTCTCTCCAAACTCTCACATATAATATATCTTACCTTGCTCTCTTTCAAATTCATAGCCTCTTTTTTCATTGATTGTTGTTACATACATATATCTATGTACAGGAATAAACATATTTATACCTAAATACATAAGCATAACTTGCTAAGTCTGTATAATATTATTTACTACTTGTATGCATGTTTTCAGGGATGACCATTTGGTGTTGGGAAACCAATTGGTGTGTTCTACCCTGGGAAAAACTATTTCTTCCACTCTCAGCACACCTTTGTTGCCCATTGTTCTTTGTGTAGGGTTGAGGCCTCCTGGACTTTTCCCCATCTGTGTTAGCATATCTGTTGTTGTACTCGTTTTGCTCATGCTTAGGTAGTCATGTTGGTGAGACTTTGTGTGGAAAAACAATCTCACTGAAAACTCTCTGTTCCTCTGGCTCTTGCAATCTTTCCACCCAATCTTCTGCAATGATCCCTGAGCATTAGGTGTGAGTGTTTTATTGTAAATGTATCCGTTGAAACTGGTTGAGATTTTCCTTTTAAGTGACTCCATTTCTTATCATTCAATGCTGAAGACTTTCCTATACCTTGGTCATTTGCAACTTCCAGATATTTGAGTAAATCCTTTCCATATTGCTCTATTGTGATATTTACACAGCAGAATGAGTATAGATAACAAGAAAGTGAGCCTAGGGAGGTAAATTAGAGTGCTTGTTTACATATTTTAGTCCCCAGGTATAACTCTAAGAACTTGAATGAAAACATTCTGTGTGTAATAGTTCAGAAAAATGAGAAGAAATGAATTTGAAAGTTTTAACCTTAAATAATAAATATTTGAGTAGATGGATGTGTTAATACTATGAAATATATAGTACATCAAAAAATTTAATATATTAATCAGTTTTAATATTTTATGTATTAGATGAAAAGCAAATATAGAAAGTTTAAAGGTAAGGCCAAGAATTATATTATTTGTAATATTTGAGAACATGATAAGTATGAACATTTGCCACCAAATGACCAATAAAGCATTTCTACATTCAACTTATTCTTACGAAATGATACATGTCTATGGGATATTTTGATTTGTTCCTGGGAATCTGGAAAGATCCTGAGTAGTCTTGAAATGGCAACATTGTACCTACTCTAAGCAGAAACTCCAAAAAGCCCGTTAACTCACCTTTTTCTTATTGAAAGGCAGCTAGTATGTAACAGGCATGGCATCTCTGTGTCAAAATTTTCTTTCTGGATGCCTTTGCCCCCAGACAGCAGGAAGTAATTTTAAGAACACAATGCCCACATTCACAAGAGGTGGTGTGGGTAGTTTTTGGTCTTTCAAATGGTTATGGATAATTGTCATTGTTTAGGATGGTTGGTTACAAGTTGTTAACTGATAATGGTCAGGGAAAAAGCTAAACAAAGGAAATTAGATTTGAGGATCTTGTTTTTTTTTTTTAAAAAAAGAGGATATAGATAAGAAGTGGGTTATTGAATCTACTTTGAACAAAAAAGATATAGAAATGATGAATAAAGGGTAGATTATTGAATGTACTCTGAAAAAAGATATAAAAATGATAGAATAAAGGGTAGATTATTGAATCTACTCTGAAAAGAAAATAGAATATGAATATGATAATGTAAAAAGGTAGATTATTGATTCAACTTTTAAAAGGTAACTACTTAATTTAAATATTTTACATTGGATTGGATTTTTGTATATTGTATACAAATTATGTATATTGATACAAAATTGAGATTGATTTTGTTAGAAAATACTGTACATATATTTCTAATCTTGTTCAAGGTATTGTACCTATACAGTTCATTTAACAATGTAATGTAATTTGCTAGTCCTTGAAAGTTATTATTATCAACTAATTAGGATATAAAGAAATGAAAGTTAGTAGTTAGTCATTACCATCGAACTTGTAGTCATATTAGGTATGCTTTCAATGTCAAACAGAGATATATTTTAGATAGACAGGTCATCTTCAAACACTTCAGAGAGCTGTAGAATATGGCATTTAAGATGTTTTTATTACACAGATTTTTTTCTTTTTTTATGACAATGAGACATGTCTGCTCCTGGCAGCACCAATCTACTTCAGAGAAGATTATGGGCATCAAATGAACTCCTTATGGAGTTTACTTTCATTCTGGCAAAAGTTAGCCACTGTGCAAGAAAATGCCCTTGCATCAACTGCTGGCAGTATGCTGTCCAAAATGACAAGCAGGACACAAAACAAAGGACTGCCAATCCTTGCCAAGACAAGGTAGGAAGGCTCTTTAGAAAATTCTGCTTCACAGATGAGTCTGTCAGATATGCTAAGCCTGTAGGCTTTAGAGGATGCCCCAATGTTGCAGAGAAATGTCAAGTGACTGTCCAGGCAGCTGGCTGTTTCTGTTCTAACTCACATTTTTTGGAAGTCACTTGTTTGCACTTCCTGTTTAACTATGTAATATTATTTCCTTCTCAGGTCTCTGAGGGAATTGAAGATTAGATATTTATAGTTTTTCTTGTTAACAAATTCAGAAAAGAAACTCACTAAGAGGTGTAAAGTGCATAAGTTTGAAAGACATCAAAAGATAGTTATCAATTGATAATACAAATTAGGATAGAAAGTGAATTAGATACAATCCTTTGGATTCACAAAAACAGGATAGAGAATGGAATATTTTTGCTGGATTTGTCAAATGCAAATGGGCTAGACATTGTTGATGTATTTATTGACTGTATATATTGCATATAGTTATTGTATTTATTGTATTTCATTTTTCTCATATTAGTTATAACTTTTTTTATTTTAGATAAGAAAGGGGAAATGTGATATTTTATTTGTGCTCTAACAAATAAAGCTACCTGGGGATCAGAGGACAAAGCTAGCCACTATATTAAACATAGAGGTATGGCAGTGGTAGCACATGCCTTTAATCCCAGCATTTGGGAGGCAGAGATTCATACAGATCTCTGTGACTTCAGGGCCACATTGGGAACAGAACCAAGTGTGGTGGCACATGTCTTTAATCCCAGCTTTAGTTAACCATTTAGTTAGCGGTCTGGAGGTATGTACAGACAGACAGGAAGTGATAGAGCTGGGCAGAAAGAGGAAGTGATGTAGCTGGGCAGAGAGAGGAAGTAAGATGGCAGGGCACAGAAAGGTATATAAGGTGTGAGTGTATAGGAAGTAGCTCTCTTGGGCTGAGGATTTCCTAATGGTAAGAACTTGTGGCTGGCTTGCTTTATTCTTCTGATCTTTCAACTTTCATCCCAATATCTGGCTCCAGATTTTTTTTTATTAATAAGACCATTTAGCAATTTGTGTTACAAGAGAGGGTCAAAATATGTTAAAATGTCTTATCTGATGGGAAGCCACTTGGAGTCCAAGAAAAATGGAGTAGCTACAAAAAGTGAATGAAGAAGTATTTTTTGGAGTAGATCCTCCAGTATCAGGTCTTCTTGTTGATAGTTTATAGATCTGAGACAAAATACTTTCCTATATTTCTAACGTTCAAATTCATGAGATACAAGTGGCTGCCCTCACCCAAGAAGTACTATGCTAGTTTGTTGCAAAGCAATAAATAACCAACAGATTTATAAAATTGGATATTTTGGGGTTCAAGGGCAAATGTATGGGTCTCCCTGTGAAGAGAAAATAGAGTAGATTTCCCAGGTGGACAGGGAACACGTGGGGATGGGAGCAGGAGGAATCAGGCAGGAAGTGGGAGGGACAGATGGAGAGAATACAGGGAGAGACAACTGAAAGGGGGGAATTTAATGGGAGCAAGAAACTTGGTGCAGTAGATACTCCCTGGAATCTATGAGAGTGATCCTAGTGAAGTCTCCTAGTAAGGAGGAATATGGAACCCTAAATGTATATCTTCTATAACAACACAATTTTTTTTTCTAGCAGTGTGGCTGGGATGTCAACCAAGTCACAAGATCTACAGCCTACAATCTGTCCTGCTTGCAAGATGTTCTGGGGTAATGGAGACACAGAATGTGTGGAAGTGACCAACCAAAAACTTGTCCAACTTGAGGCCCATGCCATGAGAGGTGCCCATGCCTAACACTACCTGAATGACCAGGAACCAGAGGCAGGACAGCTTAGAGGCCCAGGATAGAACCAAACACGACTGGGGGAGAAGTCAATGAAATGATTCATACTGATATTCTACTATACCCATAGATTGGTGCCTAGCTCAATTGTTATCAAAGAGGTGTAATCTAGCTGCCGATGGAAGCAGATGCAGAGACCTACAGCCAAACACAAGGTAGAGCCAGGGGAACCCAGAAGAAGAAGGGGAAGAAGAATTGTAGTAGCCAGAGATGTTAAGTACACCACAAGAATATGAACCACAGAATCAATTAAACAGGGCTCATAATGGCATCACAGAGGCTGAAGTCACAAACAGGGACCCTGCATGGGTCTGAGCTAGGTCATCTGTACATATGTTATGGTTGTGTAGCATGGTGTTTGTGTGGGAATCCCAACATTGGAAGTTGAGGCATCTATGACTCTTTTGCCTATGCTTTGGACCCTTTTACTCCTACTGTGTTGTCTCATCCAGCCTTGATATGAAGGTTTGTGCCTATTCTTATTGGAACTTGTTATGCCATGTTCAGTGGATATCTCTGGAAGGTGTACTTGTTATAAAGGAAAACAAAGGAGGAGTGGATCTTGAGGGAGAGGAGAGGTGGAGAGAGGCATTAGGAGAAGTGGAGGGAGGGAAAATTGTGGTCAGGATGCAATGTATGAGAGAAGAAAAAAATGGGTATTTCTATAACTAAGGTAGACAGTCAATTAAAGAGTTTTACTTAGGGTGACAGAAAATATTATCTAAATTGTGCATTGAATAATGTGGTTTTCACCATCATGATCTTGACCCCTTTACTCATTTAATCCCTCCTCCCTCTCTTCAAATGAACTCCAGGATCTCAGCCCAGTGCTTAGCTGTGGATCTCTGCATCTGATTCCATCAGTTACTGAATGTATAGGTTCTATGATGACAATTAGAATAGTCACCAATCTTTTTACAGAAGAAGGCCAGTTCAGGCACCCTCTACACTATTGCTAGGAGTTTTAGCTGGGGTCATCCTTGTTGGTTTCTAGGCATTTCCCTGGCACTGGGTTTCTTCCTAATCCCATAATGGCTCCCTCTATAAAGGTATCTCTTTCATTGCTCTCCTCTCTGTCCCTCCCCCAACTTGGCCATCTCAATCCCTCATGTTCCCATACCCAATCACCTCCCTTCTACCACCCCTCTCAGTTTACCCTGGAGATCTTAACTATTTCCCCTTCCTGGGGTGATCCATGCATGTCCATGTCCATCCAAGGGTCATCCCTTTTACCTAGTTTCTCTGGGGTTGTGGATTATAGCCTGGTTATCCTCTGCCTTGCTTCTAATATCAACTTATGAGTGAGTACATACCATGTTTGTCTTTCTTGGTCTGAGTTACCTCACTCAGGATGATTTTTTTCTAGTTTCATCTATTTACCTACAAACTTCATAAAGGCATTTTTTTAGCACTGAGTAGTAATCCATTGTGTAAATGCACCACATTTTCCTTATCCATTCTTCAGTTGTGGGACATCTAGGTTTTTCCCAGGTTCTGGCTATTATGAATAATGCTGCTGTGAACATAGTTGAACAAGTGTCCTTGTGGTATGATTGAGCATCCTTTGAGTATATGCCCAAGAGTGTTATTGCTGGGCCTTGAGGTAGATGGATTCCCAATTTTCTGAGAAACCACCATACTGATATCCAAAATGGCTGTACAAACTAGCAGAGGAGGAGTGTTCCCCTTACTCCACATCCTCTCCAACATAAGCTGTCATCAGTGTTTTTGATCTTAGCCATTCTGAAAGGTATAAGATGGTATCTCAGAGTCATTTTGACTTGCATTTCCTTGATGACTAAGGATGTTGAGCACTTCCTTAAATGTTTTTTGGCCACTTGAGATTCTTCTGCTGAGAATTCTCTGTTAAGATTTGTACTCCATTTTTTAATTGGATTGTTTGGTATTTTGCTATTTAGTTTCTCGAGTTCTTTATACATTTTGGAGATCAGCCCTCTGTCAGATGTGTGGTTGGTGAAGATCATTTCCCATACTGTAGGCTGCCATTTTGTCTTTTTTACTGTGTCCTTTTCCTTACAGAAGTGTCTCAGTTTCAGGAGGTCCCATTTGTTAGTTGTTGTTCCCAGTGTCTGTAGATGAATTTCTAAACAGTCTTATTAAATAAGAAACACAGAGCCAAATACAGAGTTAATAGCCAAAGAGATCAGAGAGCCACAACTACCTTGTCTTACTACCTTGCTGCCATTGCTTCCCCAGAGAGAGCTTCTTCCTGTCTGACTTATCTTTTTATTGCCTTTCTGTTCTGCCTTCTCATTGGCTCTAAACCCAACCACATGACTTCTTCATGACTGCCTGTCTATACAGACCTCCAGGTCTCTACGGTTGGTACTGGTATTAAAGGTTTGTGTCACCACCCTTGGCTATGTCCTTGACCACAGAGAGACTCTGCCTGCCATGTGATTGGATTAAGGGCATGTGCTACCACCACCTGACTGTGATTATGGCTGCTTTGACCTCTGATCTCTAGGCAACTTTATTTATTAATATACAAATAAAATCATATTTCAGCACAAATAAAATATCACCATAAGTGTCTGTGCTACTGGTGTTGTATTTATGAAGTGATATCCTATGCCAATGTGTTCAAGGCTGCCATTTTGTTTTTTTGACTGTGTCCTTTGGCTTACAGAAGTTTCTCAGTTTCAGAAGGTCCCATTTGTTAATTGAAATTCCCAATTTCTCCCTATCTGGTTCAGTATAACTGGATTTATATTGTAGACTTGGATCCATTTGGACTTGAGTTTTGTGCATGGTGATAGATATGGATCTATTTGCATTCTTCTATATCTTGACATCTAGTTATGCCAGCACCATTTGTTGAAGATGTTTTTGTTTTCCATTGTACAATTTTTGGTTTCTTTGTAAAAAATCAGGTGTTCCGGGGATCGCCCAAAGATAGAGAAATGGATGAGATCTTCATCAACAACCTGGACATAAGTGGGGGAAATGAAGGGTGAGGGTCAAGGGAAAGAGAGCTTGGGGGAGCGGGAGACCCCAGCTGGATCAAGAACAAAGAGGGAGAACAAGGAATAGGAGACCATGATAAATGAAGACCACATGAGAATAGGAAGAAGCAAAGTGTTAGAGAGGCCCACAGAATGCCATTTTGTTATGTTGGTTCTACCTATCCATGAGCATGGGGTATCTTTACATTTTCTGACATCTTCTTCATTTTCTTTCTTCAAGGACTTAAAATTCTTGTAATGCAAATCTTTCACTAGTTTGGTTTGAGTTACCCCAAAATATTTTATGTTATTTATGGCTATTGAAAAGGGGGACATGTAGATGAATTTCAAAATAGTCTTATTAAATAAAAAAAATGGAGCAAGATATAGGAGTGAAAGCCTGGGAGAGATCAGAGAAATAGAGAAAGCCACAGCTAACCTTACCTTACCAACTTGGTATCTTCCAAATGTGAATTACTTCCTGTCTACCCACATCTATATACCTTGCTGTTCTGTCATCTGATTTGCTCTCTCTGTTCAGCTATATCACTTTCTCTTCCTATCTGTCACTTCCTGTCTGTCTGCACAGACCTCCAGACCTCCATAGTTAACTAGTTTTGGAATTTAAGGTGTGTGCCACCATACCTGGATCTATTTCTAGTGTGGACTTGAACACACAGAGATTCTACCTGCCAGGTGATAGGGTTAAGGCGTGTGCTAACATTGCATGATTTCTGTGTTGTGGCTGGCTTTTTCCTCTGATCTCCAGGCAAGCTTTATTTAGTAAAGCACAAATAAAATATCACCATAGTGATGGTTCTTTGATTTCTTCCTCAGCCTGTATATCATTTATCTGTAGGAGGGCTACTGATTTTTTTGAGTTAATCTTGTATCCTGGAACACTACTAAAGGTGTTTATCAGCTGTAGACATTCTCTGGTAGAACGTTTGGGGTCATTTATGTATACTATCATATCATCTGCAAATAGCAAAAATTTGACTTCTTACTTTCTAATTTATATCCCCTTGATCTCTTTTTAGTTTCTTATTGAACTAGTTAGAACTTTGGGTACTGTAGCTGAAGTTTTTTTCTGGTCCTGTCCAGCCCCACGGATGCCACAGCCACTTATAAAATAATCACTCAGAAGCTTATATTAAGTAAAACTGTTTGGTCATTAGCTTGAGCCTACCACTGACTAGCTCTTACATTTAAACTCAGCCCATTTCTATTAATCTATATGTTGCCATGTTTTACTGTGTGACATTACATGCTGCTCCCTGGATGGTGGGCTGGCATCTCCTGACTCAGCCTGAGAGGCTCTATGCCTGTAGGCTAAAGAATCGATGCCTCAACACTACAGAAGAACTTTGGGTGACTTTCCAGGCAGCCAGCTGTCTCTGTCATTCTAGATTTTTGGAAGTTGCTTGCAATGCATTTCCTGTTTACTTAGGTAATATTATATCCTTCTGAGTTCTTTGATGTAGTTAATGACTAGATAGTTATAATTTTCCTTAGTTATGATAAAACATAATTTAGATATAAAACTTTAGACTCACAAATATAGAATAAATAGAATATTTTCTTTAATTTTGCCAAATACAAATAGACTAGACATTATAACTATAATTCTGACTTGATTACTGTTTTGTTATATGTAAATTTACTATGTTAAAGTAAAAACTTCCTTTTTGATTAGACAGAAAAGGGGAGGTGTTGTGGATGTCTTTCTGTATGATATGAATATGTGTTTCTCTGATTGCTTGATAAATAAAATACTAATTGGCCAGTAGCCAGGCAAGAAGTATAGATGGGATAAAAAAAATTCTGGGGAGAGAAAAGCTGAGAAGTAATATGCTATTATTATGAACTCTTTCTATATCTATGACATTGACATAGGATGTTAATGGCTGTGTTAATCATATCCACGAGCTAAAATGAAGTGCATAGCTCAGAACATTCCAAATTAGTTTGTTCATAATGTTCTGTCTTTATTTTTATTTGTGGGGTTAGAGATTTTGCTTCAGAATTAATTCATAATTTCTCTTCCTGGGTTAAGATCTGGCACTCACTGGATAAAGAAGACGAGTGATGGCATGGTCTGTAAGAATTCTTAAAGTGTGGCTTTTTATAGATGAGTAATTTGAAGCAGAAAGAAGCAAAATGACTTACTTGCCTGAGATAAAACAATGACTCAGGTTCTTAGCAAAAATAGAAAATTAGCTTTGGATTTAAGACTGTTCAATTTTATTACAATAAATTACTTTTTCCCTTGTACTTTCTTTAGTAATGTAAAATATATATTGACACTTGAGTGAGAAGATTTATTTTCTGATTTTATTCCTCTTCTGTATATATTTCACTGCATAATTACCATGTAAAGCTTGATCTTCAAGACTGTATTAATCTTTCCTTCTGTCTTAGAGCTTATAATTTTCTAAGTTTTCTTTCACATGTAAGTTTTTGCTAAAATTTGATTACTGTATTAAACTTTGTCTATTGGTGGAAGTATTAAGGCAACTCCATGTAGTTAAAGGGGAGATTTATTTTGTGGGGTAACTTACAAGTGAAGGGATAGGTTACAGGGTCCGGGAAAGGTGTAGCACAGTCCAGCAGTGTTCTCTGGAGAACTCTACTTGGTCTACATCCAGTGTCCAGGATCCAGGAACCAAGAGAGCCAGCACATCCGGATCTTGGGTCTTAAGGGCTCCTCTTTCGGCCCTGCCTCATAGGTGTGACAGTTACTGGAAGCCTCAGTGGGGGTAGTGAGAATACTGGGAAAGACAACTGGAATCAGAGCCATCTCTGGGATGAACTAGAAACCTAGTGTGCAGTTGGACTTTATTTTTTACTCTTTCACTCTTTTGGGAGGCCCAACACACAGCTCCCAAGTAAATACATACAGAGACTTTTTCTTACTTATAAATGCCCAGCCTTAGCTTAGCTTATTTCTAGCCAGATTTCCTTTTTTATTAAGAAATTTTTTATTCATTTTGCATACCAATCACAGAGCCTCCTCTTCCCTCCTCCCACACCTTCAGCCTCCCCCTCCCCTAACCCATGCCCCATTCCCTCCTACAAGAAGTTAAGGCCTCTCATGGGGAGAAAGCAGAACCTGGTATATTCAGTAGAGGCATGTTCAAGCCACTCCCCCTGCCTCAAGGCTGTGCAAGGTGTCCCACCATAGGTAGTGGGGTCCAAAAAGCCAGCTCATGCACCAGGGATAGATCCTGATCCTATTGCCAGGGGGCCCCTGAAGCAGATTAAGTTACACAATTGTCTTGCTTATGCAGAGTAGCCAGCTTTTCTTAAGTTATGCCATCTAGAGTT
>CABHPQ010121048.1:19504-53364 GCA_902168405.1 Peromyscus aztecus | reverse complement strand
CTGCCTCAAGGCTGCACGAGGTGTCCCATCATAGGTAGTGGACTCCAAAAAGCCCACTCATGCACCAGGGATGGATTCTGATCCCACTGCCAGCACCCCCCACACACACCAAGCAGATCAAGCTACACAACTGTCTGGCCATGCAGAGGGCCTAGTTCAGTCCCATGCAGGCTCCACAGCCATTGATCCAACCTTTGTGAGTTCCCACTAGTTTGGTTTGGTCATCTCTGCAGGTTTCCCCATCATGATCCTGATGCACTTGCTCACAGAATCCCATAGGGTCCTTTTTCCAAGTTTGTTGCTGAGTGGGGACTCAAGCGACATAAAGGAGAATATAAAGAAAAAAAAATAAAAAATCCAGGGCATTGACGAAAGGATCTTACCCAAAACAGAAATAATAAAAAATAAACACCCAGAAGTGTTTATTGGAGTATCTGGCCCTTGAAAAGATGTTTCAGACACTGTCCAAGGACATTTGATCACATATCACCCTTTTAAATTTAGCAAAATCCTTTCTGGGCCTGGCTAAGTAATTTTCTCCCTCTTGCTTGTTCCTATTTCACAGGTGTTTCAAAGCCAATCTCTAGAGGAAGGACTTGCCAATATTGGCTACTCAAGTTCAAAATGGCCTCCCAAATGAATTTCTCTCCGGCATTGTGTGGCCCATTCATCCAGTCACGTCTTACAGTTCCTCTTTTACTGAAAAGGAATGGCATCTCTTTACGACTAAGCTATCCTCTGGGAAAGAGAGAGAACAAAGGAGATAGTTTGCTTCCGTGCAGAAGGAAGCCTGCAATGCCCTCCTCTGTCCTTGTCAACCCTTTCCCAAGCCCAAAATACCACCCTCTAAGTAAGCACAGTTGGCCAGACATACTGCGACACAGGAAACGGAGATGTTGCTCAAAAATAAAGTCCTTTCACCAAAAAGCTGTTATCTCTATACTGAAGGAGATCAAACACATAAACAAGTGCATTTCACATGAAGATTTGCCTGAATAGAACCTGGAATCAACGCTAAAATGAGGACTTGGAAAGTCAAAATGTCGCTAGCTAAGTCTCTGAGCTGCTAGTTTTGCATTTCCTTAAAATGGGAGAAGCTCACAAATACAGTTCTCTGTAGCTATTTTCTAAATACCACTGTGTTTACTTTTAAAAAGGAATGAAATGAGGAGATGGAGGCACACGCATCAGAAGTTCAAGGTCATCCTTGCTTACAAAGTGAACTCCATGCCAGCCTGAACTATGTGAGACATTGTTACAAAAAAAATTTTCAAGTTGAAAAGTATAACCAAGTTTCTGTTAACATATTTTTCTTTTTTATTTTAAAGAATGTTATTGTACTGAGTTACATACAGCCATTTTCATACAGGTATATATTATGTTTTGAGTATATTCTCCCATCTACACATATTTCTAAGGGATAAATCTTCTTTTTAATCAGATTGCTTTGGGAACTATAAGGATAAATTCTGGCAGAGCCACTGAAGCAATTTGCCTGGCTCTCAGAGGGAGATTTGATAAACTTTGACACAGTAAACTAATAAATAAAATCACATTTAAAAATCAGTTCTTGTATCTACACATGGAAATTATCCTGCTTGAATCTGAGGTACATTTTTTCAAAGCAATGATATTAAACTGTCATGGCATGAAGACAGAAAAAAAAACAGTATTCACCTAGACAAGATGAACTATGAAATAAGATTTTGTTCTAAACAATAAATTCTTTTATGGAAAACATGTAGCCTTTCTGTGATAAGCCTAAACATACCATCTTAGTTTCATAATATTGTTAACTTTAATGTTTACTCATTTCTCTTTCTTGAAAGGAAATCACTCCTATCTGTCAATTCAATTTGAAATTTCTTACGGTTTTTTGTTAGAAAAGTGTTTGCAAGTAAAGAAATAACTAACAATAGAAATAAAAGAATTCCAAGCTTTGGCAAAGAAGGCATTTATAACTGTTTTTTTTCAATATAGCTTTCAACATTAATTTCAATCACAGCTCCTCTCTGATATATCCCTTAAGCTCCATCTCATGTCCATGTCTCTAAAATTCTCCATTCTGTACTTCTGGACAGTATAGTACTAAAGTATAGTACTACAAGAATACAAAAGTAATTTTCGGAACCAGTCAGGAACCCCAGGTCTTGGTGAGCACATGTATTTACTTTCACAAATAATATAGTAAACTTGATGTTATTGTGTTGAGTTTTCAGAACTACTGTATCACACTGTTTCTGTGTGGGACTATTCTGATGTGACACTGTTCCTGGGGAGACCCAACACACACACACACACACACACACACACACACACACACACACACACACACACACCTACTCACCCAGATATGAAAAGAAAGAGAGACCAAAATAACAATACCAATGAAGTCCAACTTGGTGAAGCCATGAGTTTCCTGGAGTCGCTTATAGAAGCATGGGTGAGGTGCTACCAATAATAGAAGCAGGGACAACTCTGACTCAAAGGCATCTGCAGCTCTGAAAGCTCACCCCAGAGCTGCTGGTGACTCCCAGAGGAAGCTCAAACCCTGGAGCCCTCTTCAGGACTTTCAGGCTCTGCGAGTTGGAAAGTCTCTTCGGGCGGCTCAGTTGCTCTGTGTCTCCTTAGGAGACCTTATTATTACTTACATGACCTTAAAGAGGGAGGAACTTTGCATCCAGCAAGTTTCAGAGACTCTTTGAGAATTCTGAAGTGTATATTTCCTGAGTCTGAGGGCAGCTCCCTTTAGAAGTTCCTGGGTCTTAACCTGTAGAGAAAATGGCTACACAGCAAGAAGCTAAACAATGACCAGTTTGCTGCGCCTCTCTGGAATGTGCCTGCCTCACTCTTGCCTGGTGCATAGGATCCTGTAGGACTGTATTCAGGGCTACAGTGATTTCTAGTTCCTTGTTATTATGAGTTGTTATGAGGAACCTTCACTCTAACGTCTTTGGGGATATGATTATATTCTCTCTCTCTCTCTCTCTCTCTCTCTCTCTCTCTCTCTCTCTCTCTCTCTCTGTGTGTGTGTGTGTGTGTGTGTGTGTGTGTGCGCGCGCGCGCATGCACGCAAGTGCACATGTGTGCCTGTCTATCTGTCTGTCCGTGACTTATCAGTGAGGCTCTGTTCTTAGAAATGCACCATTAATCCATGTCATCACAAGGTGTACTTACATAAGCCTGGGTGGTACATCTCTATCACTCTTGTCACCTTTTCAGGCATATGCGATAACACAGCATCACTGTTTTACAGAAAACTTATATGTGTGCTGCATGTGTGGGTATGTATGTATACATGTATGTATACATGTGTGCAGAGGCAAGAGATCAACATCAGTTGTCTTCCTTAATCATCCTCCACTTTATCTTTTGAGGCAGGGCCTGTCACTGAATCTGGAGCCCACCAATTTGGCTAGACTGGCTATCCAGTCAGCCTCAGGGGTCATCTTTTCTCCATCCCCCATACTGTAATCAAGTATGCATACCATGCCCCTCTTTTACCTGAGTTCTAGAGATCAAACTCCCTCAGGTCCTCATGCTGTGCAGCAAGCAACTAGGTCATCTTCCTGGCTCTTTTTTTTTCACAAGCTTTTGCTATTTTAGAGTAAACTCTAAAGTAATGATTAAAAGTACAATATGGTAAATACATAAACTAGTAAAATAGTTATGATCATTGCCAAGTATTATGTACTCCGCATAAGTGCATGAGCTATGCTTTAACACATCTGGCAGCACAATAAGTTTGGTTACAGCAGCATCTCTACAGACCAGTAAGTGATACATTGTACAATGGCATTACCATGGCTACAGTGTCACTTAGGGGACAAGAATTCATTCTTCAGCTTCATTATAACCTTAGGAGACCACCACCTCATGTGCAGTCCACATTGGTTCATAACATCATTGTGTGCTACACAGGTATTTGTATATGTATGTTATCTACTGAAGCAGTCTTCTGTCTGTATACTCAACATAGTTAAATGTTTCTGCCTCATTGTGATTAATTTACATATTTCCTATTTAACATTAATCCTATTTGGCCTCAGCAGCAGCAATCTTGAAAGAAGTTTGTCCTTGAATCTTAAGTAACTAGTAAAGACAATGCCTTAAAGATTCTTTGTGCCTAAAGTTTGGGACTAAGATCTCTTTTGTGACACTGTGACCTGGTAGAGAAGCTTCAGAGTATCAGTACTCGGAGTTCCACAGGCCCAACTACAATACATAGGAAGAAGAAGCAATTGCACCAGGAAATTCTCTGTCTTCTAACTCCAAACACAAGATAAATTGGTACCTAATTGGAGTAAGTCATCACTGCTTCATCATCAGGACATGCTAGATATTTTGTGGGTCTTAATGCAAATGAAAATATGGGACTTTTTATCAAAAATTATGAGCACTTAAGTCAGTAGCAGTGGGTTATAACACCGGGCCCAAGCAAGGACCCTGGCTGTGTACCCATGAAGCCAGATCAGCTTCTTACTGCTAAACTGTCCTGTCACCTTGGAAATGAGCCATATATGGGCCTCAATGTTGAAAGTCAGCCCTCTGCATTTGTGAGTGAAAAAAGAAAACATCAGAATACAGGGGCTGGAGAGATGGCTCAGTTTGTAAAAGGCTTTCCTTGAAAGCCCCAGGACCTGACCATCCTCAGAATTCACATAAAAAAGAGGGCTATAATGTGCATACCTGTAATCAGTGTTAGGGAAAGGGAGACAAAAATCCTTGGGGCCAACCAGCTTAGTCTGGTGAACTCCAAGCCAATGAGAGACCCTGTCTCAAAAACCAAGGTGAGGCTATGGAGTAAAGTACTTGCTGTTAAAGCATGAGGATGACATTGAATGCCCAGAATGCACATACAGCCAGGCACAGCAGCACACATTGACAGTCTCTGTGATCTGGTGCTAAAACGGATGATGGAGACTGGAGAACCCTTCAAAGCTCAAAGACCAGCTACCCTGGTACACAACAGAAAAGCAACCAAGAGATGCTGCCACAAACAGGTCAGAAGACAGGGACGGATACCTGAGCTTGTCCTCTAATATCCGCATAAGTGCATTGGCATATAAACACCTATATTCACAGAAGCATGCACACACACACACACACACACACACACACACACACACACACATGCACACACATGCACACACACACACCATACCATACCATACACACCACACCATACCACACACCACACACACACTATACACACTAATCTTTTTTTAAACCAAGATACAGACATGCTTCAGAGGAGCTTTGCTATATAGTCAAATGGCCTAGAGAAGACCGTGTCTCATGTAGGAATGTCTTCTAGGGTCCCACTTATCATAGTCTATCCAGACAGGAAAATATTTACTTCAGGCACCAAGAATTCAATTGCACCTCTTGATATCTTAATAACATAAGACGGAAATGGAGAGCAGACTGGAGCAGAAGGAACAGATTGCTTCCAGAATAGAAGAATACCTCTCTTTATTATTCAAACTCAGATAATGAGATGACAGAGTTGCCTTGTATCAGTAGTGGTAATGAGCTGGCCACCATGGTATACCAGTTAGCATTCTTCAGCTGTTAGCAACGGAAACCAACTCTGGCTGACTTCAACATAAAGCCACTTACTGAAAACACTACAAGTTAAACGTATTCCTTTGGCTCCAATAATTTCCCACTCCTGAATAGTTGAGCAACACTAAGCAACTATCTGAACCTATCTGTGCCTCAATTTCTCATGGACATACATTGATTCATTGAATATTAACTCATAGATTGCTCTTGAGGGTTGTATACAGTAAAACAAGACAGGCATTTTGCATAATGGTAGCAAGCAGATAGCCCTCAATAAATGGTAGTGTGGGTGGCTCAATGAATCAGTGTACATCATTCCTTGTACCAGGGCTGTTTTGGGGTAGGTACACAGAGGTGAAATGAACAGACTTTGGAATCATGTAGATGTCACTCATACTCTCCCAACTCACTAGCTGTGTGACCTCTTGGCTGCCACTGTTTCATTTCCAAACAATGTTGTGTACATCACTTAGAGTAAAAGCCCAACAGCCATTGGATGAGTAAGAAATTTCACCTCTCCAGAACCTCAGTTCTCCCAACCATAAATTGGAACTTGGCTGACTATAACAATATAGTTCAAAATAAAAGCATACATATTGCCTGAAACATTTACTGTGTTTGTTTCTCCACAAATATTCCTTTCTCTGAAAACCAACATTATTGTAACCATCTCCCCCAACCCATAACAACAACAAAGTAGAGTTGGAAAGAAGAGATTAGTGGGAAGGGGACAAGAGAGGGTAATGAAGATGAATATGATCAAAATACACTACATATGTGTATAAAAAATATCACCATGAACCCCATAATGCATAATTAAGACATGCTAATTTTAAAAGGCAGAAAAATGGTATTATCAATGATTTAAAAAATGGCCCTGGAGTGTGACTCATTTTGAATACTCAGCTTAAATCAGTGAACAGCTATATTCAATTAGACCCAAGCCGTTCTTTTTAAAATATAAATGCATGAGCCACAGGGGAATTAATTTCAATTTTACCTGATGAGCCTTGAAATACATGTTTCCATATGCAAATCCTTCCTTTGTTCCCACTCCCCAGTTTCATTACTCCAACAGGTTTCAAATCACTGATGTCTACCCAGAAAGTGACCTTGACAGTCAGTCTTGAGAGGCATAAGAACAAAAGCACACTATCTAATAAAGCAAATGTCCATGACTATTTCACTTCTACATCTGGAATGAACACAACTGCAAAGTCCTTACTTCCACAAGCTCTTAAAAATTGGTCAAACTGTAAACAAATGTATTCTTCCTTTAAGACAATGTTTCTCAATCTGTGGGTCATGACCCATTGGGAGTCGAACGACCTTTTCACAGGGGTCACATATCAGATATCCTGCATATCAGATATTTACATTATAACTCATAACAGTAGCAAAACTACAGTTAAGAGGTCGCAATGAAAATTATTTATGGTTAGGGGGTCAGCACAACATGAGGAACTGTATTAAAGGGTCACAGCATTAGGAAGGTTGAGAACCACTGCTTTAAGATATGGCTGGAAAATAATATCAGTGTAACACATTGAAATTCAATGTGAGCTCCTGTCTCCATAGGACCCAACTGGAGCAAGCAATTTTCTACAAATCTAGGCTGCTGTACAAACACAAGCACATGAAAGAACAGCTTGGGGACTCTGGTTGCAGCACAATAAAAAAAATAAAAGCTTCTTTCCTTTCATTTAAAAATCCTTCAATTACCTTTTGCTTTGTTCACTTGTGTTTTGCAGATGTTTTCTTCCTTTTTGATTATTTTCCATCACACTGATGGAAGAAGAAAGCAATTGAATAATTCATATGTCAGATCTCTACCCTATTGATGGCAGGGCTCTCTTAATTTTTCAGTAAAAAGGTTTGGCTACATGAGATCTGCGCATGTTTATGAGCGAAAATGTGTGTGTCTGCTTCCATTTGCACACATGTATGTGCAAGCTGCAGGAGAAGCTGCGGGCTGATTGAAATGATAATTATTCTTGGGGGAAAATCTCCTCTGTGGGTTGCACATTCTAGCAGATAAAACAACATAAAAATGAAAATAGAAATTGGAAGGTTGGTAATCAGAAAAATTGGGCTTTGGGCTCTCATCTCATGGCTAGCTGCTCTGGTGACTGTGGTAGTCAGCTTCTAAGATGGCATCCAGTGATCTCTTCCTTCTAGCATTCATTCTCTTGTGTAGTTTCCTCCCATGCTATACCACTGTAGGTCTGTGTGACCAATAACATGGCAAGTATGATGCTGTATTACATTTAAGCTTCTCTGTCTCTCTCCCCTCTCTCTGTCTCTGTCTCTCTCTGTCTCTGTCTCTCTATCTGTCTCTCTCTCTCTCTCTCTCTCTCTCTCTCTCTCTCTCTCTCTCATCTCTTAGATCGCTCATTTCCAGGAAGCCCCTTGCCAACCTAGGGGGATAGTCAAGCAGACACCTGAGGAGGACCATATGGTGAAGAACAGAGACTTAATGCCTTCACTTCACTTCAGTAAGCTTGGAAAGAAAATGTCCAGCCTGTCAAGCCTCTGATAGCTGCAATCTTGACTGATATTAGGATTGCAATCTCTTGAGAGACCTGAAGCCAGAACTACCACCTGAGCAGTGAGCCCCACTGAAAATAGCCCACAGAAACGCTAACAGAGTATTTACTCTTTTAAGTCAATAGATTGTGGAGTAACGTACTACATAGAAACAGGCTACTAATATAGTAACCCAGCACAAATGACCATTCTATGTTTCATTTCTCAGGTTATTTCCATTCAATCAATAAATATCTACTGCCTAGGGCTGGTGAGATGACTCAATGAGTCAAAAAGAGCTTGCTTCAATGCCTGACAACTTGAGTTCAATCTCTGTGACCCACAGGATAGAAGAAGAGAACCAAGTCCCTCAAGCTATCTTCTGACCTCTGCCTGTCTGTGGTCCATGTGCACCCACACATAAATGCACACAAAATAAATAAATAAAAATAAATAAATAAATAAATAAATAAATAAATAAATAAATAAAATGCAGTTAAAAATCTATTATGAGGAGACTATATGATAAAAAGTATTTACTGCCTAAAGTGTCGAACATTATTAAAATGGGAGGTTTGGACTAAATATTACTTCCAGAAACAATAATAGAACTTGAACTTTGCTGAATCAAATACAACCCGAAGTCAATATCATTGATCAGCTAACCCAATAGCAATCCACTTGTCCCTTGTTGCTTTCAAATGCAGAGACTAAGAACACTACTTATTGGCTGGCCCGGTCTCCCTTGCCAGCAGTGGTAGCCTCGTAACATCATGTTTCCCTATGAGACAGAAGCAGGAACTTGCTTATAGGGTCTCCAGGAACGATTTTGCCTTCCTGTTAAAATGGGCCAGGGTGGCTGGCACCACTTTTCTCTCTTCTTTCTGCTCAGTATCTGAGGCTGAAGCTACATACTGTAGTATTGGTGGAAGTATTAAGGCAACTCTACATAGTTAAAAGGGAGGTTTATTTTGTGGGGTAAATTACAAGTAAAGGGATAGGTTACAGGGTCCAGGAAAGGTGTAGTGCAGTCCAGCGGTGTTCCCTGGAGAACTCTGCTTGATCTACCTCCAGTGTCCAGGATCCAGGAACCAAGAGAGCCAGCACATTCAGATCTCAGGTCTTAAGGGCTCCCTCTCGTCCCCACCTTGTAGGCGTGACAGTTACTGGAAGCCTCAGTGGGGGTAGTACTTCCAGGTCATAGCTGGAACAGCTACCCGCTACACTGTAGAGATTGCGCTAGGCAATTAAAACACACTAGCCATGATATAACTCAACTAACAAATTGATGCCTGGAGCTTCCTGACCCCAAAGATACTGAACTGTCAAAGCCAATCAGTAGGTTATATTTTCTATTACTTATACCTAAACTTGATCCTAATTGGTACAAATGCTTTCAAGATAAATGAGGAAAAGCTTCTCTTTAATACATTTCCTAAATTCCATGAATTATTGAGATACATTTTATCACCCTCAACAGTAAAAAGTTTGTTTCCTATGCTTCTGTTATACACATTATATAGATAAATTGCCATGTGCTGTTTAAACTCATTGAGAAGCTGGATCTACAAGTGAGGTTGGCTCCTATTGCTATGCATATTTATCTCAGAATGTTCTCCAGAAACCCCCCCCCCAATTTGGAGATGGACTTCCCCTACCCAAGTCTGTCACATGGGGAAAGAAAAGCAAACAACCTGATAGTAAAGTAATTGTGGTGAAAACAGCTAGAAGGTAAGCCATTTCCACCATTGCTTATCCCATGATGTGAAAATGCCTTAGTGGGAATGGGAAGCTGGGAACTCAGCCATGGGAAATTCATCTATAGAGAGAAAACTCAATAGGAAACTCCAACTACATCAACTTCTCCAGTCAATTTCTGCTGGGTGTTGGATGATGTTGTCTTTGCTTGCTTTCTCAAGCAGGCTGCTCCAGTCACATCTGCATGCTGTAAATTCCTGCTCTGATGTTTTGCTATCTTCTGCTTCTATCTATCTGCTACTTGCCATTTGTTCTTTTACTTTTTCTTGCTACATGTTTCATAAACCACTCATCCCAAACCATACAACTATCACAGATCATTCTCTGGACCATGCAGAGTAGCTCCTAAACAGTAGGCAAGATGACAATGATACTTAACATTTCTGGAGTGTTTGCTACGTGCCAAGCACTGTTCTAAACACTTTGCAAGTTTAATTCATTTAATCATCACATCTCCCTGGGAATCTGGAGCACTGAGACAAAGAGGAAGCTTGTAAGGGTTCATAGTTTATTAAATTCTAGAGCTGAAATTTAAACCAAGATCATTTGATTTCCATCTCTGCTATTTGCTTCTTTAGCAGACTTTATTAGATAAATCATGGGGGAGGGGGAAATCTGTGGCTAAAGAAAAGGTGCTATATACAACCATCAAATTTTACATAGCCATAAAGAAAAGTGAAATCGTGGCATGTACAACTTCAAATCATTACATGAAGGAAAATAAGTCAGACTCAGAAGGATAAATGCCTCATGTTTTCTCTTATATGCAGGACCTAAATTTAAAACTAGATATGTATGTGTGTTTATATATGTGGGGGATTTCCCACTAGAAAGCAAATCATGAGGGGAGTAAGATATCTTAAGGAGGGTGGAAAAATATAGAAGGCAATGGCTTACAGGCAATAGAAGGCAGGAAGGAGAAACTAACTGGGTAAAGGAGGAAACCATCCGGAGCAGGGCAAGGTACAGAGGAGGAACGTGGGGGAGAATGAATGAGAGGAGCATACAATGGCACACATATGTGAAGATGCTAAGATGAAACTCATTATGTTGTGTGCTAACCTTCAATTGTTAAGAAAAGGCAAAGAATCTATCATTGCTCCTGAACTGCACAGGATCCTCCATTTTGAATGGTTAAGCTCTTTGAATCATGTACTAGCTGTCTTCTGATCAAAGATTGGCATTCCTCAAGCTTGCTTTCCTCTCCTTTAATGCCCCTGTAAGACCTGTGCAAGCCTTGTCTGACTCCCATTGCATTCCCCTGTAGGAATTGGTGTAACTTTACATTGTCTGGGGCTGGAGAGATGGCTCAACAGTTAAAAAGCACTTACTGCTTTCGCAGAGGACCAAAGTTCAGTTCCCAGCATCCACATAGGACGGCTCACAACCACTATTAACTCCAGATCCTGGGGATCCATCGCCTCTTTAGTCACCTGCACTCATGTAAGTTTTTAAATAAATAAATTGTACGTGTAACCATCAAGTGTAAAATAACAGAATTAAAATGTCAAGTGAGTTACAATGAGAATGACTAACCATCACTACTGTCTCTAGCACATCTATTGGGTGCCTACTTTATACTACACATTATAATAGTATGACCAAGCTGGCTGCAAGCACAATCTCCCACCCCTGACACTTCAGTGTAAAAGATTATAGACATGTACCATCACTCCCAGCTTGGCATCATCTTTACATACAAAATGTTCAAATATTATTCTTCCTGAATCAGTTAGGCCTGTTTTGCAAATGGCCACTTGAACCAGTGGAAACACAAGTAACTACCAGTTAAGAGAAAATCAAATCCACACTCAGGTGATCCTTGAAGAAATGTATCCAAAGACTTTCCATACACAGAAGAAAAGCTAAATGGCTACAGTATGTTGAACATTCACTCAGCCAAGCATGCACTTAAAGCTCTGTGGGTGTTGTGTCTTTTCTTCTTCATATGAGTCTCAGTAGTAAGTCCTAACATTAGCCTTTGATTCCTCCTGCTTCTATACCTGCCTGGAAGGTGATGGAGTGTTGCAAAGGTTGAAAGTAACAGGATAAAAATCTCTCAGAGCCCCAACCCCATCCTCTATCTTCTGTGCATATACAATGAGTGGGCTCCTACTCACAAACTAAGAACAGCAGTAGCAGTAGCCAAGTTCCTCTTGTCTCCCAAGTGCAAGGATTACAAAGCCTGCACTACTGCATCTCTGCCATGCACCCTAATTCCTACAGGGGAATGCAATGGGGGTCAGACAAGGCTTGCACATGTCTTACAGGGGCATTGAAAGAGAGGAAATGCAAGCTTGAGAAATGATGATCCTTGATCAGAAGACAGCTAGTAAACTTGCCCCGTCCACTCTACTTTTGTTTTGGTTTTTGTTTTTTTGAGATAGGCTTTCTCTGTGTAGCCCTGCTGTCCTGGAACTCTTTCTGCAGACCAGGCTGGCCTCCAATTTACAGAGATCCGCCTGCCTCTGCCTCTCGAGTGCTGGGATTAAGGGCGTGTGCCACTGCAGCCCCACTGTCCACTGTATTTTCATCACACTCTGAAGAGAGAAAATTTCCCCACCTTCTAATGCTTTGTACTTTTCAAGCAGCCCACAGAGGCTCGTTGCTCAGAAAACAAATGATCCAGAACGTTTGTGTAGGATCATTCTAACTTTCCCAAGCAAACACATAGCAACTGAAATTAGAATTCTATATATTTCTAAGCTTCAACTTCATCATTTTAAAAATGACTGTAGTATTCAGAACTTAGTCTCAAAAACAATTTATTTTGAAGAGATTATGGTACAGAGAAAAATTATAATAAATAGTGGTTATCCCTACGTGTAGATAACCTTGGACAGAACTCAATTATGCCACCAGATACTATATATAGTCATAGACATCCTATGTCTGAGCTCTCAAATATTCAGTCATTGAATTATTCAATGTGCTTCCCGAGAAGAATAAAGTTATCAACAGCATCGGTGATGAAGCTTGTGAATAAATAAATCGCATATGTCAACACTTTAGTGATAACTAATAGGTGCTACTAAAAAGGCATCAGAAGACAGGTGCAGGTGGTTTATCTCAATCCTTAGTCTTTTAAGTCTATAGCTAATTTACCCTGTTAAGTTCCTCTTTACAGATGAGGAAACACAGGCACCGATAAATGAAGCAGATTCCTCAAAGTCATGTAAGCTAGTTTATAACAAGAAATGCATCCATCTCTTTCCCCGTGTGATCACAAAGTGCGTAAACAGGACTCCTGATGAGTCTGCATTAACATAGTCCTGGAAAACAGATACCCTCATAGGTTTAAAAAGAGAGAATAGTATCAACTTGGAACCTGGAACCATAAAATAATGACACAGACAAGTTTTAAATAAAATCAGAGGACTTTGGAATGAGAAAAGAAGCTGCGGCATCAGAATCAGTCTCTGCATTATCCTAACACTGGATAAATACCTGTGTGTGATGGGGTGGAGGGAGTTACTAGTCACTTTCAATCATTTAGTTCATGCCAGCAATATCCCAAGGAGAAATAAAAGGCAACCGTTTAATCCACCTCACATATTCATAAGAGAAAAGAAATTATCATTTATCAGTTAATAGGAATTTCAATCATTTCAGCTTTTAAACTTGGAAGGAAAAACATAAGAAATAAATCATAATTACATTTGCATCATAAATATTATACTGTGACAGCCTCATAGTTTCATCCAGATAGTCCCTAACAGTATGCACAAATTCCAGTGTGGGTGCCAGTCAAATGGCTCAGTGAAAGGGTTACCACCGAGCTTAATGACCTGAATTCAGTCCCTAAAACCCACGTGGTGGAAGAGAGAAAATTCATGCAAGTTATCTTCTGTCCGCCACACATTCAGACATGTGCATACAAATATACACAAACTCCAGTGGGAGAAAAATCAAACTACCATTACACAAAAGGATTCAATTCCTAGGGACACTTGAAAAGATTAGGAAAACTAAAAATATGCCAATCAAGTTGACACATTTCCATTTCCAACCTTTGGGAAATATTTGTTTCTTAATGTATTTTTTCATAATATATGTATGTGTGTGTGCCTGTGAAGTCTGATGTGCATCCAAATCTCATTAGAGATGATCAGCTTCTACCAGACTTAAAGAGCTATACTGACTTTAAGACCTAGACTTTTCTCATTGGCATCTTTAGAAGGTAAGAAAAATACACTATAATAAAAATATTCCAATAATGTTGTAAGCCCTACTTTGCAAATCCTACTTCCAAATGAGACTGTGGAAGGAGACATAGCACCGATATATGATGGCTTGAAACTCTCATTCGCCAACTGATGTGCACTAGGTTTCAATTTGGCTGAGGAAAGGCAATTTAAAGATTTCCCTGTGAATAATATATTCATAAGTAGGATGCATAAAACTGCAGTTACCAAGGTCAGCACAGCTTGTAGACTTGTGCGATTTTCTAGTGCAATGGCAACTGATCCATGCGATGCAAGTCTCCATTTTCCCTATCCCTTCACAGCACCCAGAGACGCACAGAAAATGTCATTTCACAGTAGCGCTGGAAGCTGAGCAAAGCAATCAATGGCTTGCTACTCTCCGGAAGAAATGTGAGTGCTTGGAGGAGATATGAGATCGCCTGAGAAACTGCCAGAAGAAAAACAAGTGGGAGTTGTAACTGACCTTCACTATCCACCCTGCCTAGAAGGGCAGTTTTCAGCCATGCTCACCTTTTATGCAGAAAAACATTCTGAGACACTTACGGTTGTGAGGTAACCAGGTATGATAGTTAATCTGAATTGTGAACTTGATTGGATCTGGAATCAGATAAGCCACATACCTCTGGGTGGGTCTATGAGGATATTTCCAGGGAGGATTACTGAGGCAGAGGTAAGGGGGTTGGGGTGGGTTCCCAGAGTGAGCTGCACCTTCTGGCAGGCCAGATAGGAAGAAGTCGAGATTCCCTTTACACCTGCCAGTCTTCATGCCTGCTGCTGAGTGCATCTATTCTGTTGTTTCTACTGCCGCTGCCCTCAGAAGCTTTCTTCCTCAGTCTCTCAACAAGAACTGAAGCCCAGTGGCTCTCCAGGAAACCTCCATGCCTTCAGCACCATGACAGGACTGCTAAGGCATCCAGGTTTGTGGACTGAGCATCTGTCAGATGCTTGGCCCTCCAGTATGAGCTTGTCCCTTCTGTACTGTGGAAGCCAACTGAATGCATCCTCCTTGTAATATACATTCATTCTACTGTTTCTGTGCCTCTAGAGCAGTAGTTCTCAAGCCATGAGTTGAGACCCCTTTGGAGGTCAAAAGACACTTTCACAGGGATCACCTAAGACCATCAGAAAACACAGGTATTTAAATTATGATTTATAACAGTAGCAAAATTACAGTTATGAAGTAGCAATGAAAATAATTTTGTGGCTGGGGCTCACCACAACATGAGGAACTGTATTAAAGGGTCGCAGCATTCAGAAGGTTGAGGACCACTGCTCTAGACAATCCACCTGGAATTTGGCTAAAGGTTGCATCCCTCAACCCACTGCCCGCTGGATAAAATCTGAACCAGAAATTGTGTGTGACCGTTCCTAAGTCAAGCTAAATCATTTTCCAGCAAGGATGAACCAACAGGATTGGGGGGGTGGGGTTACAAAAAAGGATCAAGAAAAAATATTTTGCAACTTTAAACATTGATCACATAGCGGTAGTTTTTCAAATGCCCATCTACCAGACATTCTGTTTACATCCTTACCTAATCTAATTTTCAGAGCCCCATCTTTAGACAAAATCAAATGACTGGTTGATGGCAAGGCTGAGACTCAAATGAAAATTGAGGCTCTGTGCTCCTAATCACAACCCCAGACTGCCTTCCAGGAAATCGGGAAGCTGGGCTTCTCTATTTCCATGGCACACATGCAAATTCTCTCCTCTGGGAGCATATTAAAATGCAGATAATAGGACCACGCGATGACCCAATTAGTAAAATGCAAGCAGGGGGACTTGAGTTCATATCTCCATCACTCGTGTAAAAAGCCAGGCACGGTGGCATGTGCCGGTAATAGTGTGGGAGGCAGAGTCAGGAGCATCCCTGGGGCTTGCTGTCCAGCCAGTCTAGCCCAAAGAGCTTGTTGCTAAAATTCCTTCCCTGGGGGAGACACAAATAATATCTACCTCTTCCTTAGGTCCCAACAACAAACCCAAGGCATGATTCCACCAAAGTTCATCCTGGGGAGCTGATGCGTTTATTCCTTACAGAGCACAGGTGAGGAGCTGTGGCAGGAGCATGGGTGACCCTAAAAGAGCCACACTGGAAGATCTGCACCCAGTATGGATGAAGGCTACATAGATGGAATCCATTCCCCTAGTCCTTCCCCACTTAGATAGTCCAGCCCCTCTCAAGACCATGTTCAGTTAGAGCAGACTTGTGTATAACTGATTGGGATGGGTGGCTGGATACTCCAATGAGGGTGTCTTGACTCTCCCCACCTCTCCTTATATGAAGGAACCTCTAAAGTCAACAAGTACAGCTGTGGTGGTCTTTTGTAAAGCAGGCACAGCTGATCTGATGAAGATGATAACAGTCTGGCTTGGAGGATAGTACTACACAAGAAAGCTCCAGGTTCAGTGAGAGATCCATCACAAAAGAAAGTAAAGAGAGATTGAGGAAGGCACCAGATGTCAACCTGGCCTCCACAAGAATGCTCACACACCTAGACCTCCCCCTCCTACACATACAATGCTGTAACGCTGAGGTGGAACCTGAAAATGTATGTTTCTAACAAGCTCCTGGGTGCTGTCGATTCTCAGACTGCAGTTTGAGTAGCAATGGTTAAGAAAATATGTAACTGTGGGAAAAACAGCAGGTAATCGGGCTCTCAAAAACTATATAAGAAAACGTAAAGTCTCTGTGGTGAAAAGGGAAAAAGAAAGGCGCAGAACACTGGAATGAGAATGAAGCAAATGGGTAAGAAGGCAAGGGGGATGAGGGAACTAGAAATAACTGCAAAGTGCCTAAGCAAACCAAAGAGTGGTATCTGCCCAAGAGAACAAGCAAGTGGAAAATAGATAAAGATGAACTTGCACAGCACTCCAAAAATAATTTAGGAAAAGAAAAAAAGGGATAAAAATCACAAAGAAGGAAGATATGTCTCTGGGCACCAAGATACTTACAGAAATGGATACTGGCAAGCAGGAACTGGGATGACTAGGACAAATACTAAGCTTGAAGATACACTAGAAGAAAACATTCCTGAATGTAAGCTGTTGACACCACACTGGGGCTGAATACTAATAATAACAATTATTTTTTGAGAAAATAATTCACTTACATCTACATGTAGATGACCTTGAACCTCTGACCCTTCTGCCTCCACCTCCTGAATGCTGAGATTCTCTTTTTCCATCATCGGGGTCCCAAGGATCAAACTCAGCTCTTCATGCTTGGTGGCAAACACCCTTATTGTCTTGCTGACCCCACAAAAAGAAAGAAATTGTATATTTATAGGTATACTAATCAACTATTAAGTGGCTACTATATTTTGCTTTCATGAGCTTGGAGGCAGCATGGAAGTAGGCAACAAACAACCCTTCACCCATCTCACTGTTTTTATTGATTCTCCTCCCTGGGGGCACCAGTGTTCATGCTTTATGATACTCATACTATCCTGCAAGAATGTCCAACCCACAGCCCTCAGGCCACATGCAGCTGAGGAGAGCTACGAATGCAGAACAATGCAGAACCATAAACTTACATAAAACACTACATAAAATTTTAGGTTTGGGGAGGGGTAGGGTACTCAATTATGCATTCTCAGGAGTGAACTTTGTAGATAACAAAATGGTGTCACAATGATTAAAAAGATGGACAGCCCTACTCAGGCATAATTCCTGTTTCTTGTCTCTCTGTCTTACTTGTAACTCCTATGAAGTCAGTTTTCTCTTATTAAAGTAAATACCCACAGCAGTCAACTTATAAAGGTTAATTTAGAATTTCAGCTTTGGAAGTATCACCCATAGTTATCTGGCCCTACTGTGAGGTAGCACATTATGGTGGGAGTATCTGGCAGAGCAAAACCACTCACTTCATGACTGAGAACTAAAAGATAAGGAGAGGATGGATCTGAGGTCCTGTCATCTCCTTCAAGCATATGTCCAGTGACTTAAAATCTCTCTCACTAGGTTCTATCTCTTAAAGGTCCCATCATTTCCATTAGTGTCATCCTGGGGAGCAAGCCTTTACCACCTGAACCTTTGGTGAACCCTTAAAATCCAAAGTATATCAGGCAACTCCTGATCAAAGCAATGGCTTTGGACTCAAAGCACATATCACAGTTCATTATGTATAGAGATCTCTTAATAATTTTGTTGAATGAAGATTGGGTGAATCACTGAATCCTGGTACCTGTTCTGCCATTGATCTTAGACAAATCACACAGCCAATCTAAGCCTTTAGTTATTTCTATAATACAAGGAAACTCAACTCAGTGTTCTCTGAGTTCAAGCTATTATGTGAATCTAGGCAATAGATTCATTCCTGCTATCCAATATTGTATATGTGCATATGTGTGCTAATGCTCATATGTGTGTGGGGTGCATATGTGTGTGGAGGCCAGAGGACAACCTCTGGTGTCATTCCTCAGGTGCCATCCACCTTGTATTTTGAGAAAAGTTCTCCCCCTTACCTGGGGCATGCCAAGCAGCCTAGGCTAGCTGAGCAGGGAGCCCCGGGGATGTGCCTGTCTCCACCTTCCCCAGCACTGAGCTTACAAGCACACAGCTTTTTCACGTGTTCTAGGAACTGAATTCAGGTCTTCACGCTTGCAAAGCAAGTACTTTACCAACCAAGTTGTCTCCCTAGTCCCTCTCCAATATCTTAAGCTTGGTTAAGGTAGCATAAAGCTAGCCATGCTATTATGGAAGCATCCAAATCTGGAATCATAGCACATACATCTATGGTATTTCCTAAAATATTAGCTTATAACAGCTCTTTGGAGATCAAGTAAAATTTTGATGTATGATACATCCTCATGCTTAGCCCATTGTCTGAACCCGTGCTGTCCAATATGGTGCCTACTAGTCCTATGTAGCTAATTAGGCTTTTAAAGTATCCCTTTTCCAAGATGAGATTTGTTCTAATTTCCTTTCTGTTGCTGTGATAAAAGCACTCTGACCAAAAGCAACTTGGGGAGGAAACAGTTTACTTGGCTTATACTTCCATATTACAGCCCATTATCGAAGCAAGTCAGGGCAAGAACTTGAAGCAGAAACCACGGAGGAACACTGCTTACTGACTTTCTCTCAGGCTCATCCTTAGCTAGCTTTCTTTACATCCCAGGACCTTGCCTAAGGGATAATAATGTCATGCAAAGTGAGCTGGGCCCTCCTAAATGGTTTAACTATCAAGACAATCCCCCATAGACATACCCACAGACCAATCTTATCTGGATAATTCCTCAATTGAGAAACCCTTCTTAGTTGACTCTAGGCCAGATCAAGTTGACAAAGCAAACTAGGACAAGATGTGAATTAACTAGAAAACACACACTAATTCTGAAATTTTACTATAAAAAAGAGGGCAAAATGTCACAATAATTGTGTTATATTGAAAAAACTATACTTTGGGCATGTTGATCTAAATAGAACAGACCATAAATTAAATTTTGACAATTTCTTGCTACTTTTTCAAAGTAGCTCATGAAAACTGAATGAGCTTACCTGAATCTACTACTGGACAGTGCCATTCTCGGAGCTATACGGGATACAAAGCTGAACATCTCCATCTTTGACCATTTACGACCATTTGAGTAGAGCGAAGGGAGAAAGGAGGAGAAGGGATAAACTATGAGTCAGAAGAGTTCCGAGACCAAGGGCTATGAGAGGGAAGCAGAAGGGAGAATCATATTGACTGGGCTTGGGGAGGGGGACACATGGACACAGGAAACTATCCCGCTGTGTTTTCTCTTGGTTTTGCACACAGGGAGAGATGGTAAAATTACAGCAGGCTTTGTGCTAACCAAAACAGAAGAGCTGAGGAAAACCAAGCCAAACCTGGTCTCAAAGATATTATTGTCCCGGAAACGCTCTGAGAACAAGAGAAAATATTTTTTTTATTTCCCTGCCTGTGGTGTTAAAATCTATCCAGGGACAGGTTGATATAAATTCCCCAAAATAAAGTGTTATGGCTTGCCTCTCCCCATACCCCTCTAAAAAGACAGCTTGTTCACAGAGCAATCTCTTGAATTGGCTAAATGGTGGTTCAAATAAACATTTTGAGAGATAGCTCCCCCCAGGTGCTTATAAATTCCACCAGTCCCTTAATGAGAATATCAGTGAGGTTTCATAGCAACTGGAGGGAAAATGAAAACCAAGATATGGGGTCGAATAGACCAGGGAGAGTTTAATAGACACCTACTTTGTGATTCCAGCTTCACCATCATCTTGTGAAAGCAAGAGATGCTTCAAGGCAGGGAACTGAATTCTATCTTTAGCAACTCAATATCTAACACCACCACCACCCTTCTCCTCACTGAAAGAACTCTGCTTTTGTTGAAGAAGGCAAGAGGCCCAGGTACAGACTGTATGCCCCAGCCTCTGCCTCAGATGGGATGGGTTGACCTCATGACCCAGCTCAGACCAATGAAACATAGCTAGAAGTCATTTTCAGGGCTTCTTTTTTATTGAAAATAGATTCTTATCTTATACAATACATACCGACCACATTTTCCCCTCCCTCCACTCCTCCTAGCCCCTCTCATCTTCCCACTCCTCCTATCTCTCCACTCAGAAAAGAGCAGGCCTCCAAGAGACAACAACGAAACATGACCCAAGATACGACAAGGCAAAAGCCCTCACATCAAAGTTGGAAAAGGCAACACAACGAGAAGAAAAGAGTCCCAAGATCAGGCAAAAGAATGAGAGACACGCCCCTCCCACCATTAGGAGTCCCACAAAAACACCAAGCTGTCATGACATTTATGCAGGAGACCTGGTGCAGACACATGAAGGGCTGGTGCTTGCCACTTCAGTCTCTGTGAGCCCATGTGAGCCCTGCTTAGTTGATTTAGTAGGCCTGGTGTCCTCCATCCCCTCTGACTCCTCCATTCTCTCTGCCCCCTCTTCCAAGAGAGTCCCAGAGCTCTGGGGGGAGGGACCCAATAGAGCCCTCCAATTTAGACTCTTTCTCTACATGTCTGGCTATGGGTGTCTGCACCTGCTCATATCTGCTATCAGAGGAAGCCTCTCTAATGACTACTGGACAAGGCACCCATCTATGAGTATAGCAGAATATCATTAGGAATCTTTTCATTGATTTTTCTTATTTGTGTTTGGTTCTACCCCAAGTCTCTAGACTATCCAGTTTCTGGTTCCTAGCCATCCAGGCAGTGTTGGGCATGGGTTCCCTCTCGAGGACTGGGCCTCAAGTTAAGTCAGACATTGGTTGGCCACTCCCACAAGTTCTGTACCACCATTGCCCCAGCACATCTTGCACACAGGACAGATTGTAGGTCAAGGGTATTGTTGTTGGGTTGGTGTCCAGGTTTCTCTTTCTGCAACCTGCAGAGTACCTTCCCACACCAAAGAGACTAGAACACAGGGGTGAAGGTGCCATGCAGGCATCAGCTTGACCTATGTTCAATGAGCTGTGTGGATGTTGTCCTTGGCAATGGGGCCCCACTGTCAGTTTACAGAGGACAACCCTCTGTCCTAGCATCAGCCTCGGTTGTTTGGGGATCTCCACAGGACCCGCCCCCTTGGCCAACAACTCAACTGAATGCAACCCATTCCTGCCACTGGAAGCCTTGCCTGACTACAAGAGATGGCCAGTTCAGACACCATATCCTCCATCACTAGGAGTCCTCTAGGATCATCTTCATACATTCCAGGAAGTTTCCTCTGAACTAGGTTTTCACACTGACCCCAAAATGCCTTCCAATTCCAATTCCAGCTGTCTCTCCCCACATGCTCTCCCTCATTCCTTCCTACACACACACACACACACACACACACACACACACACACACACACACACCCCTGATCCCTTCCACTTCCATCCCTATCTGCCCCCATCCATCCACAAAATCTATTCCATTTTCCCTTCCCAGGAGATCAATGCATCCCTCCCTTGAGCCCTCCTGTTTCTCTAATCTCTCTTGGTCTGTGGATTTTAGCTTGATTATTATTTACTTAACAGCTAATATCCACTTATAAATGAATACATACTATATTTGTCTTTCTAGGTCTAGGTTATCTCACTCAGGATGATTTTTTTCTAGTTCCATCTATTTGCCTGCAAATTTCATGATTTTTTTGAATAACTGAGTAATACTCCATTGTGTAAATGTACCACATTTTCTTTATCCATTCTTGGGTTGAGGGACACCTAGGTTGTTTCCAGGCTCTGGTTATTACAAATAATGCTGCTATGAACATAATTGAGCATGTGTCCTTGTGGTAAGATGGAGCATCCTTTGTGTATATGCCCAAGAGTGGTATAGCTGGGTCTTCAGGCTTATTACTAACTAACTCTTACATTTTAAGTTAACCCATATTCCTTATTTATGCTCTGCCACATGGTGGTACCTTTATTAGCATGGCAGATTCATCTCCTGCTCCTTCTGCATCTGGCTAGTGACTCCTGACTCTACCCTCCTCCTTCTCAGCTTTCCCACTTAACTTTATCCTGTTCAGCTATTGGCAAGTCAGCTTGTTTATTAAACCAATCATAGTGACATATATTCACAACTGTACAAAAGGATTATTCTACAGCAATACATGGATGCAGGGAAACACTCATACACAACAAATAAAATAAATTTACAAATTGAAAATAACTAAGTTAATATTTTTAAATGCATACATACACAAGAGAGAAACCAAACAAAATAAATAACGTCAACTGAGATTAATGTTGGTGATATATTAATAGCTGTTGATGGAGTGCTTGCCTATTGTCTTAGTTACTGTTTTATTGCTGTGAAGAGACATCATGACCAAGGCAACTCTTTTTTTTCCTTTTTTTCTTTTTTCTGAGATGGGTTTCTCCATGTAGCTTTGTGTCTTTCCTGGAACTCACTTGGTAGCCCAGGCTGGCCTCGAACTCACAGAGATCCGCCTGGCTCTGCCTCCCGAGTGCTGAGATTAAAGGCGTGCACCACTACTGCCCGGCCCAAGGCAACTCTTATAAAGGAAAGCATTTAACTGAAGGCTTGTTACAGTTTTAGAGGGTTAGTCCATGATCATCGTGGTGGGAAGCAGACAGGCATGGGGCTGGGGCTGGAGCAGTAGCTGAGAGCTTTACATCCTGATTTGCAAGCAACAGACAAAGAGAGACACTGGGACTGCCATGGGCTTTTGAAACCTCAAAGCCCACTCCCAGTGACACATTTATTCCTTCCTGCCAAGCCTGAAAACCTGGGTTTAAGCCCTGGAACTCATATGGTGGAAGGAGAGCCCAACTCCCATAAGTTTTCCTATGACCTCCATATAAATACTAGTGATAAAGAGTTGACTAATGGGTTAAAAACCTCAAGTTAGCTAGTCCAGAAATGCAACTTTAAAGACAAGCTAATTTTTTCAAAAACTAACTTCACAGAACCATGTTAAAAACGCATCCTATAGATAAGTACAAGTGATACAGTCTCACAGAGAAATAAATGTGTGATGACAGGTAGGCAAGGAGATGGATATGAAATAAACAAGGAAAACTATAACTGTATCCTAGTAGCTGTGTCTCCTGAAGGTCAGAATGCCCCTTTGTTGTTAAACATCCTTGAAGCTGTAGGTGGGTTCTTCCTATATTAGGAATTAAGATGCCAGGGTACTTTTCCAATTGCTACACAGCACTTCTGAAGACTCTGCATCCTCAAAAGTAGATTGTATTGTAGTTTACACACACACACACACACACACACACACACACACACACACACACACAACATATCTTTGTGGACTTTTCTAGAAGATCATGGGAAGAAATATCCCCAAAGAGAGACCTGTTCTACCATGATTTGGGAGGGAAAGGGGGTCACACCCCCCCACCAATATGCCATCTACCTCTTAAATATTCACAAAAACTTTGTTATAATCCACAACACAGAACCCACCAGACAGCTCCCCACTTTAGGGCAGCCCACTCCAATCTCTCTGTAGGTGTTTTATTTTGCTTTGACTTTCCCCTTTAACTGTGTTCTTCCCTACCAAAAGATGAGATTCAGGAGATATCCTGCATGGTTTCATATCTGTTGCTATGATAAAATACCCTGACAAATACAATTTAAGTGGAAAGGAGTTTATTTTAGCACACAATTCCAGGTTACAGTCCACCACAGCAGAAAAGGCAGGGGGAACTTGAAACAACTAGTCATACCATATCCGCAGTCAAAAGCAGAAAGAAATCAGTGCATGAATGCTTCTAGTGTTTAGCTCTCTTTCTCCATTCTTAAACAGGTCAGGACTCAAGAGCAGGGAATGGTGCTGCCCACAGTGGGCTGTGTCTTCCTACATCAATTAACATAATTAAGGCAATTGCCCACAGACACACCCACAGGCAAACCTGGCCTAGGCAACCCCTCATTGAGACTCTCTTGCCAGGTGATTCTAGATTCCATCAAGTTGACAATTAAAATTAACCATCATATACCCCATAATATGCAAAGATTTACAAAAGTCATTGCTCTGCTTCTGTTGTTTTTAATGTCATGGTTATCAATACAAAAAATGTTTCAATATATGTCTGGAGAGATGGTTCAGCAGTTAGGAACACATACTGCTCTTCCAGAGGACCTGAGTTTGCTTCCCAGCACCCACACTGGGCAGCTCACAAGAGTCTATAACTCCAGCTCGAAGGGATAAAAACACCCTCTTCTGGACTCTGAGAGCAACTGTACTCATGTGTACAAACCCCACACAGACACACACATACACACAATAAAAATAACAAAAAAATGTTTCTATTTGCTCCTAGGTGTATATGAATATATGTATACATATCTTACTTCAATTTTTAAATGTTTTTATTTCAAATCAAACTATTTGTAGATCTGTTGGTATAGCAAAATGCCACTGCTGGTCAATAAATACATATCTCATTTATTTTAGACCCTCCCCCTTTCACTTTGAAAGTATCCTGGTTTGAGCCACAAGTTATATGGTTAACCTAATTGTAATCATGCGATTTACATTTCCACAGGGCTAATATAATTGTATTAAAAGAGCAGATGCTTTGGTGCCTTCATGAGAGAGACAGAACAGATGCTCAATTTTCACTCGGCACAAAGGTCTTTTCTTTTTTCCTCTCTTCTTGAGTTTTTTGTTCGTTGTTGTATGCCTGGTAGCTTCAGGGAGCAGGTTTTGATGTTGTTGTCACATTAATTACATTTCTCATCCCTTCCCACTACACTCCATCTTAATGATGCCCAAGAAAAGGTGCCTAACTTCTATGTACCCAAGGACTTAACCCATGAGGGTTGCTAAGGATACTTGCCCTTAGGTGGTTTGTAGACCCTATAGCTGTAGTCTCTCCTAAGAGGTCACACCTAGGGTTACCTACTCACCCTGGTTCTTTGGATCAGTCCCTACATAAAAAAAAAACAACAGGTAGAGAAAGCCAATAGCTATCCCAACACATTCCTCTTTTCTTTCTGTTCTTTCCCTCCTCTTTGCTTAGTGAGTTACTTACCACAATAAGTAAAACAGCAATAAAGCCTTTTTGACATTGAAACACAGATAAGGAAGTATCCTTAAATACTTAAGGGCTTTTGAGCTGAATACTTTGCCAAATGGATTGATTATTATTTATGTTTGTTCTCATGGAAACTCCACTTCAGTTCTTTTCCAGCATGTGAGCAGCTACCCTATAATATCTTATAACTGGATCGGCCCAGATCACTACAGTGGGAGAAGCCAGGCATGCCTTCATACTTAGGCATTTCTATTTTTACGGTTGTAATGATCACTAATGTGTTTCCGTTGCTTCTGTTCTTGAGTGTTTCCATCCTCTATCTTGTGCATTAATTAAGATCATCCTAGTTGCACTGAAATTTCAATGGTATAAGCAATCAAAGTTGATTGTTCTCTAAAACAATGTCCAATAAGTTGAGGGTTGGGGAAGTGGTTGCATCTCTGCTCCGCAAAACAGCCCAGGGACCCAGACCACCAAAGAGGATCGTATGAGTAGTTACAATAACCTACACTGTTTCCACCTACATTCTACTAGCCATCACTCAGTTGCACCTCATTATACCTAACTGACCACAAGGGAAGATAGTGTAGTCCAGTTGTGTGGTCAGGAGAAAAGGAAACCATTGTGGTAAAGAAACAGCCTTACAGACTCCATCACAAAGCACACATTGTCTCTGTGGTCAATGGAACTTCACAACAGGCTCAGTGAAAACTTTCTGAAGAATAAATCTCTATGTATAAGCTCACTGCCAAAAGTACATTGTGAGTGCCTGTTAAATGCTTCCAATTGGCTTCATTTACTGGAGAACATGCTCATTCTGTTTTAAGAAGTGGTAGCATAACAAAATATGCAGATTATGTAGAGAGACTGAAGAAGTTTGTCTCTGAAAAGAATATATGATTCAAATCGATCCATCTTTCTTATAGTACTTTTGAGTATTTAGCTAGCTGATTCATACTGTGACTGCCTATCAGAAAACAATGGACAACCTTCTGGACCTACACTTCAGTTTTGCTGAATTTATGGAACAAATCTCAGACATAATTATATAGTATTAAAATCCGGTGCTCTTTTAAATTGCTTGTCAACAGGTTTACAGTTGCGGTTTCCAAGTGGAGATCTCCAACATCATTTTGAGAGTGCTTGCTGCTGCAACAATAGCTTTAAAAAATCTACTTGTATTTTGCAAATGCCTTGTGGTCCTAGCTATTCCTTCCCCATCTTTGCCAGTTCCTATCCTGATTTTACAAGTGAGGCATCTGGAGATGAAGCTCAATGGTTTGCTCTCCTCTGCAATCCTAAGCAAGCATCACTCCCTTGTATCTCAGTCTCTAACTTCATCACCTTTCTTGTCAACATATTTATGAAAACATATTTCTCTACACTGACAGAATCAAAAGCTTCCATTTTGTGAATGTCTATTCATATGAATGGTAATCATATTAACAAAGCATATTTCCAAAACCACCTTCACAAAACCTTTCAATGATACCAAAGAAAAACGATGTCATCCAAAAGTCTCCTTTAAAGTACATTTACATAAGTTAGCTCGTTTTTCTCCCTACGTTTTGGGGGTTTGTTTGTTTAGTTCTCCATTCTTTCTGTCAGTCATTCTCAAGGATGGTTGACTTTATTCTGCTAACTTCAGTTTAGCTACCCACACTGGGATTCTTTGCAGAGGACAGATCTGGAGAACAGGATTCAGGTTCAAGCTCCAGAGACACACATGAATGAACTCCTGCTCCTCTTTGAGTAAGTTATATAGAAGAGTTCTACAGAGATCCTCAGCTCATCCACTCATCTTGCTGTCCTTTGTGTACTTCTCAAGTGCACACTATATATGGAGTGCTTGATTAGGCACTGAGCATCCCATGATAGACAAGACACAAAATGTCTTCCCCCTCATGGAATTTCTATTCCAATGGATGCAACAGACAAATATACACAGTGGCATTGTGGTGGTTTGAAGAAGAATGCCCCTCCAATAGGCTCATATATTTAAATATTTGGTTCCCAGTTTGGGAAGTATTAGGAGATGTGGCCTTGTTGAAGGAGGTGTGTCACTGGGGATAGGCTGTGAGGTTTTAAAAGCCCACTCCAGAACCAGGAGCTCTCTCTCTCTCTGTGTCTCTCTTTGTCTCTCTGTCTCTCTGTCTCTGTGTCTCTGTCTCTCTGTCTCTCTGTCTCTGTCTCTCTCTTCTTGTTCTTCTCCTTTTCTTTTCTTTCTCTCTTTCTTTCTTTCTTTCCTTCTTTCTTTCTTTCTCTCTCCATGATGGTCATAAACTCTAACCCTCTGCAACCATGAGCCCCAAATTAAAGTTTTTATTTTATAAGTTGCCTTGGTGATGATGTTCTGTTATTATAATAGAAAGGTAGCTAAGAGAGGCATATTCAATCAATAATGAATGCTGATTTTATGACTTCTCCTGTCTTAACAGTAGTAGCCCAATGCAAACACTCACTCTCTACTATTGCCCTTACAGTATCTGATACTTCAAAAGAGCTGCAGAATAATAAAGGGGGAAAGAGACACATATCATTGATGGAAATAAAAATATTGTATTCTGGTAGTTTCTATTCCATCATTTTGACTTTGTATCCCTCCTCTCTACAACCCAAAACAAAATGGTAGGGTCTCAGGTAGTTGCTGTTATGTTATTGATTTTCTTTACATTATAGGAACACATATTTTTGGAATCCTAAGGATCCTGAGGTATCATCTTCTGTAGTCATTTTATTGTACAAACAGGGAGGGTTGTGTTCAAAGAGATAATTTGTTCAAGGTCACAGAAGTAGTTGAATAAGAGGTGGGACTGGATTCCAGCTCTTCATGTCCCAAAGAGAATAGAGCAGTGAAATCAACACATATTGGAATACTAATAAGAAACCTTAGTAAACTTAGCTGCATAAAGCACAGCTTTGAGCCAGCTGTGGTGAAGCACACCTTTAATCCCAGCAATACGGAGGCAGAGGCAGGCAGATCTCCATGAGTTTGAGGCCAGGCAGAGCTCCATAATGAGACCATGTCTCAAAACAACAACAAAAAATAAATAAAATATAGCTTTAAGGTTAGAAATTCAAAGTTTAGAAAAATGTATTTTTTGTTTAGGGAGTCATTTTCATTTTGCTTGGTCTGTTGGTTTGCTTCTATGTTCATTTTGAGAGAGGGTCATCTCATTCTGTAGCCCACACTGGCCTGAGACTCACCCTGAAGCACAGGCTGGCCTTGAATTCCCGGCAATCCTTTTGCCTCTGCCTTCTGAGTGCTTGGGTTACAGGTACACACCATCGTGCTCAGCTCCTACAAATACCAGCAAGTCCTTTTCCTTTTTTCTTTCTCTCTCCACCATGCTTCTTTAGAGAAGAAGTTCCATTTGCATTACAGAAGTTTTCTTTATTCTAACAAATCCAGGAAACTGAATCTGTTTCCAGAAATTGGGGAAACAAGTGTCTTAGTTGCTTTTCTATTACTATAGTACAATACCGTGTTCAAGGCAGCTTATAAAAGAAAGTGCTCATTTGGGGCTTCCAGTTTCAGATGGTTAGAGTCCGTGATCATCATGATGGGAACATGACAGCATGCAGGCAAGCACGCACAGTACTGCAGCAGTTGCTAAAACCTCACATCTTGAGATGCAACCATGAGGCAGAGAGAAAGAGAACAGTGGGAATGCCATGGACTTTTGAAACCTCAAAGCCCACCTCCAGTGACACGCCTCCTCCAACAAGGCCTCACCTCCTAATCCTTTCCAAACAGTTCCACCCACTGGGAACCAAGCATTCAAACACATGAGCCTATGGGGGGTCGTTCTCATTCAAATCACGACAACAAGGTAACTGATAAAAAGAATTCAAATCAGTGTAGTTCCCTCAAGACAAATCAGTTGATGTCTTTCTAAAGATCGCTTTCATAAAGATTTTTTTTAAATCCAGCTGTCTATGATTTAGCTAAGAGTAAACAAATAAAAAGAAACCCAAATTTTCCCAGCAGCACATGGGAAAACTTTACTAAAGATCAAAAAGTGCAAACTAAAATTTCAGAATGTCATCTTTTAAAAATTTGAATATATAATCAGGAGTCTGTCTCAAAGGTCAATCCCCAGCACTTATGAGTATTTATAAGGTAAGCATACTCATGTACCACTGGACAGGGGGGCATGCATATTTATATAACAATTCTGAAGTTATTATTTCAGAAAAATATTTCAAGAGCTCCTGAAATGTTCATGTCTTTTGACTAAGAAATGTACATTTAGGAACTAATGCTAAAGGGAAAGTTTGAAATCCCACCAGTGGTGCTTAGGCAATTACATTCATCATAGTGCTATTTTTGATATCAGAAAGTGAAAATGGCTGGCAAGATAGTTCATCAGGTAAAAGTGCTTGCCAGGAAAGCCTGACAACCTAAGCTCAATCCCCAGAGCCTGACTCCTCAAAGTTGCCCTTTCACCCCATCCTGGCACCATGGCTCACACAGGACTGCATTCATATGTGTCATACACACAAACACACATGCACACACAACAACAGTAATAATAAATATTTTTTTTCAGAGCTGAGGACTGAACCCAGGGCCTTGTGCTTGCTAGGCAAGCACTCTACCAACTGAGCTAAATCCCCAGCCCCAATAAATAAAAATTTTAAGGTAGAAAAATTAGCCCACCAAAAATGACTATGAGTACATAAAGTATGGTGTATCACTACCATGTGGATTGTTTTTAACGACTACTTAATGATATATGCCAAATACAGCACGAAGTTAAATCAGAGATTATCATCCAGAGATAATTTTTCCAACCTATGAGCTTTTGGCAAAAAAACAAAATTTCTGGAGGTATATTTGAGTGTTGCAACTTGTGAGAAATGAATGCAATTGTCATATAGTGGACAGAGGACAAGGATGATGCTGAACATCCTATGGTACACAAAACAGCCCCAAAATAAACAGCCCACCCAAATGTTAATAGCACTGTCCTAGTTTGCTTTTCTGTTCCTTCAATAAACACCATGACCAAAAGCAGCTTAAAGAGAAAAGCATTTATTTCATCTTACAGGTAACAGTCCATTATCAAGGCAAGCCAAGACATGAACTCGAGGCAGAATCTTGAAGCAGAAAGCAGGGAGAAATGCTGCTTACTGGCCTGCTCAGTTTTCTTTCTTATATAGTCCAGGCCTACCTGCCTAGGGATGGTGCCACCCACAGTGGACTGGGCCTTCCCACATTGGTCATCAAATAAGATAACTCCCACATACATGCCTACAGGACAATCTGATAAAGGTAACTCTTCAACTGAGGTTCCATCTTTTCAGGTGACTCTGGTTTGTATCAAGTTTGACAATAAAAACTAACCACTATAAGAACCATTGCTGGGTAACAATCAGATGAATCAAATAAGTCATAATATTTGGAATGTGGATTGTTCGACTGGCTGGGAACATGAGAGGAAGTTGATTCTGCATCTTGAGCCAGAATTTCTTCAAGAAACCTCAGCTTTTACCTTATAGCCTATAAATGATAAGTATAGGTCATTTACATTACAGAGAGTAACCTGCTTTACTTAAAATATATTTGGGGGATTAGAGAGATGATTCACCCATTAAGAGTGTTGCTGCACCCCCATAACAAGCTACACATGCCTATAACTCCAGCTTCAAGGTTGGTGAAAAAAGAGGATGAATGGGGTTTGCACACTTCCACCTTAGTGGAGAAAATATGAGCCCCAGGTTCAGGGAGAGACCCTGCCTCAAAAGCACTAGGTAAACAGTGATAGAGAAGGGTACCTAACACCTTCTTCTTGCCTTCACATGTGCACACAAGTGCATGCACCAGCACACACATGTGTCTATGAATTCACACACACACAGAAAAAAACAAATAATTAAATCTTAAAATATACCTGGGATTGGTGAAGGTATGAGGAGAAGAGAAGGTAGAGGGAAGAGTGTGACCAGAATACATTATATACACATGTGAAGTTATTAAAGAATAAATAATTTTTAAATTTAAATAAATATAAATATATTTATTATATCAACAAATAGCCCAATGAATGGAATAGACAATTCTTGAAAGAAGAAATACTTGAAAAACGTTCAGCATCCTTAGCCATCAAGATAATACAAAGCAAGGCTGCCTTGAGATTCTCTCTCACCCCAGTCAGAGTGGCTATCATCAAGAAAACGAATTACAATAAATGCTGCAGAGATTGTGGGGAAAGAGGAGTGCTTACTTGATGCTGGTGGGAATGTAAAGTGATGCAGCCACTGTGGAAATCATTGTGGAGGTTTCTCAAAAAAAAAAAAAAAAAACTGAGACAAGAACCTTTAGGTAGATACCTAAAAGAATCTAAGTCAGGACTCTACAGAGATACTTAAACATCTGACTATTGCTGTAATAGTCACACAAGATATGGAATCAGTCCTTACTCTATACAGGAAAGAAAGAATGAAGGGAAAGAGAGATTGTATTCATCCATATGGAAGAAAAAAGTGCCATCTGGACTAGTTCTGTAACTGGGTGATACAGCTTAGCCAAACTGACAGATAGGTCAAGGGCAACCTGTGGATGTGTTCCACAAGGTACATAGCAGAAAGGAAGAGGGTTAAGGGTGGAAGAATAGCTGGTACTGCTTTAATAGCTGCCTGAGAGCAAGTGTTCCATAGTAAGGAAATTTGAAACGTGATTGGTTAAACAAATTGAAGCCAATTATTTTCCTAGTTAAATGAAGATGGGGGGTATTCTGAGCAGGAGGGGTGGGGGACTCACAGCCCTCAAGAGAGTTGCTAGGCATTAATGTGTATTATGAACAGAGAGTGTAAATGAGTTTATGCATCTGGACAAAGATGTCTGAGTGGAGTGGGGCAGGCAGGGGACCACCAAGTAGAGAGGCTTATAAGCTAATGACTTTAGAGTATATTAGTAGTAGTTTTAATTTTATTCAAGAGGTCACTAGAGTTATTCAGAGCTTTGTAGAATGGGAGTGATCTCATCCAGATAAGAGTTGAAGAAAGTATTTACACTGCTAGGTGCAGGATGCTTTGAACAAGGAGCAGAGAAGCCAGAAAGGATGCAGGTAGATCTTGAAAGTCATCAATTCTGGTATAACTTAAGTGGGAATGAAAAGGAAGCAAGGCTTTCCACCAAGATGGTGCCACAAACAAAGAAGGAAGCTCATGCCTCTCCCAAAGGCAAAGCAAAGGCCTTGAAAGCCAAAAAAGTAGTGCTAAATGGCATCGACAGCCTCAAAAAGAGGAAGATCCATATATTACCAAGCTTCCAGTGGCCCAAGACCCTGCAGCTCCAGAGGCAGCCCAAATACTCTCAAAAGAGCATACCCAAGAGAAACAAGCTTGACCACTATGGCATCATCAAGTTCCCCCTCACTACCGAGTCAGCCATGAAGAAGACAGAGGACAAGAACACACTTGTGTTCAGTGTGGCTGTCAAGGCCATTGAGCACCAGATCAATCAGGCTGTAAAGAACCTCTAGGACACTGATGTGGCCAAACTCAGTAATACACTTATAAGGTCTGATGGGCAAAAGAAGACAAATGATCTATGGCTGCCTGCTGATTATGATGCTCAGGATGTTGCCGACAAAATTGGGATCATCTAAACTGAGTCCAGCTGGCTAACTCGAAATACACATTTTTTTCCCCATAAAAACAGAAACAAAAGAAGAAGAAGAAGAAGAAGAAGAAGAAGAAGAAGAAGAAGAAGAAGAAGAAGAAGAAGAAGAAGAAGAAGAAGAAGAAGAAGAAGCAGGAAGGGGCTGGAAAGATGGCTCAAGAGCACTTTCTGGTCTTCTAAATGACCTGAACTGTGTTCCCAGCACATGTACAGTTCACAATTGACTGTGTAACTCCATCTCTAGTAGATTCTTTGTCCTTTTTGACCTCCATTAACACACACATATGGCATACACACAGAGAGAAACACATAAATTAAAAATAAATAAATATTTTTTTAAAATTTAAAAAGGAAGCAGGAAAGCCAAGCAATACTTTAGAGAAAGAAATGCTTAGGAGCTGGGAATACAGCTTAGTCAGTAGAGTGCTTGCCTTGCAATCAAGAGGACATGAGCTTAACCCCCAGGAACCATGAAACAGTCAGATGTAGTAGCATGCATTTGCAATCCCAGTGCTGGGGAGGCAAAGACAGTCAGCCCAAGGGTAACTGCTGAGCAGGGAGCCTAGCCTACTTGATGACCTCTAGGCCAGGGAAAGACTGTCTCAAAATAAGATGAGTGACATCAAAAACAATGTGTGAAGTTGACCTTCGGCCTCTACATGCATGTGTACACACACTAACAGGGAGAGAGAGAGAGAGAGAGAGAGAGAGAGA